>WTSP01011394.1:37604-98371 GCA_025331215.1 Actenoides lindsayi
GAAAAGAAAAGAAAAGAAAAGAAAAGAAAAGAAAAGAAAAGAAAAGAAAAGAAAAGAAAAGAAAAGAAAAAAGAAAAGAAAAAATCACAATGATTTACAACGGATGTTGCAGTAAAATTAAAATTATCCCATAAGAGCACTGAAAATCTAGACTCACAGTGTGTGCCTAGCCTTTGAAGGTGGAAACTAACCTTTATTTCAGGACTGTGAAAGTCTTTTAAATTGCTGGGGGGAAGGTTTCCTGCTAAGTGAAGCTTAGAAGCAACACAGTAATAATACTACGTAGAAGTAACAAACCACAACTAAAATCACTATTCATTCACTGCCCACATAGAGAAAATAGGAAAGGTTCACTTGCTCAATCAATATATACTCTGGTTGTATTCAAACTCTAAAAGCATTGGTTTATCTCAGAGTAATGACATTGCATAGAAATGCACACAATGGCTTAGCTAATGAATAAACCATCACTGAGATAAAACACAGAAAATGACAGACAAAATGGCATTTGTAACTCCAGGAATTAAGAATTCAAATTACTATAAATTTTTAAAGTACTGATTTGTCAAGAGGAAAACAATAAACATGACATGGGGCAAGGTAATATTCTGAAGAAAAAACTACTCTATCTAAAAACAAATAATTTTAGTTTGTCTATGTTAAGAAATTTTTCACACTTATAAATCTGTAAAATTTAAACAGGAATTTTTGATGTTTACTTATGAACATGTAGTTATTTAAGTATGTATATCATTATCATAAAAGGGCAGAAGGACTGGAGACCATCAGCAATATTCACAGCTGTCCAGGCACAGAAGAAACAGCATGTTCCCTTTGTAGCAGTGCCAGGTAGCTGGAAGAGACCCTGAATAGATAATTTCAGCAGAGGAATTAGAACCAATCTATGTGAAGCTACTGTTCATCATTTAGAGCTGTCAAAATACCCTTTTCATATATAAAAGTTGGAAGAAATGAACGCTTTGTTTCCATATAAGAAACAAAGATGACATAAAATTAATCTATTTTCATGACAAAGAGTAAAACAATTATGTAAAAATGAAATAAGATTAAATTGACTTCAAGTACAAAAAAGTGATAGTACAAATAGTCAATCATTGTTATATTCTGAAGTTGTCATATGATTTCTTCGTTATTTTTTCTTTAATATATTAAAACTGTATATTAGAGCATCAGTAGTTTTTTATTATTTTTACTGTTATCTCATTTGAATCTCTCTATCCTTGGACTGTAGAAGTTGCAAAAACTTTGTCTATGAACTACTCGAGACTTTTGTACTTCAGCTTCTCATCAGTGCATTTTGGTTGGATAGATAAGTCTGATACAACTATCTGAGAACAAAATTATGTGATATTATTTATTCTTCCTTATATGTAATTATAGCAATTCAAGTACATTACAGAATAACATATCTCATTATTTTACTTTGACTGAAATGATATGGGACAAATCCTGTCTTTAGGTACACAGACAGAGCTTTTCACATTACCAGAAGACACATATTCATGCCCAAGGCAAAACTTTCCTGTTCTTTTTACAATAATGTCAAGTTTTTTCACCGAGCCTTCCAAAATACTACTTTACATGAATACAGTCATGTTTTAAATATTGAAATAAACTAAAATTCCTGTGAAGATATTTCTTTTTCATATGTAAGAATTAAAATGTAAAATGACTCTCACTTGTGGAACTCTGAATAACAAACTGGGTTGTCATGCAATTTCTACTATATATTCCATGCATTTGTCCAATACTCTTAAAATAGATAGAATCTAGGTGTGTTAGGCAGGAACAGAATGGCTAACAAATTTTTAATGTAACTGCACAAGAAGTTGAAAGGTTAGAACTGCATATTTAATTTTTTTTTCTTCTGGGTTTTGGTTTTTGGCATTTTTTGGATAATGCGAACAAAACTGGAAAAAAGGCCTATACTCCCTAAGGAGAGATCTCTGTAAGTGTAAAAGAAATGGCTAACTGCTTTTTACATTATTTTTTTTTCCTTTGGTGGCAGGGAATGTTTCAGTATATATTTCCATAATCCATAGTGTTTCATTCTCATCTTTCTGAAATGGATGGTGTAGCTTACACCAGTGAAAATTTGCTAGAATATTTTTTAAATTGATTTTGCATCCCCACATCTCTTCTTGAAATCTCTAGTATTTGAGTTAATCTTATTTAATTCTTTTCTATTCATTTTTACTTCACAACTACCAGTAATGGCATGTTGGCTTTTAACTAGCTTATACAAAGGACTTCAGTTAAGACTCAGCAAAATGAATCATCTAGTCTCCTACTTTCTTTAGAAGAGAAAGAAATAAGAACTACAAAATCAAAATCTTTCTCTAACAGTTAACTCAGCACGTGCTATCAGAAAAATAAGTAAAACTTTCCCCAGAAATTTAAATTTCAGATGACATTTTTCCAAAGGATGAATTGGAATAAAGAACTATCTGATTTCACAGTCGATTGGAACAGTAAAACAGGGTCAACCTTGGTGCTCTTTTCTGTGCCTCTTTAAGATCTAGTATATGTCTTTTAAGAAAAGGCAAAGAAATAACATACAATTTTCAAGATGAAGCCCCACTGAGTGTTTATACCCAGACAGGCTTTCTGCTTTCTTGCCTATTGCTTTCTGAATCACTCTAACTTGTTTTTATTTTTATAACCATTCTTAAGTCAGTGCTCAGATGAAACTCTATGTAATAACACCAGGATCTCTTTACACAGGGAAAATAGTAGGATCACCATTAAGTGCATAAAGGTAGAATTGGAGGTGGGGGGAAGTTTCCTCTACCTGTATTATTTTATGTTTAAATATGTTGACTTTGATAGTCCATACTACCACCCAGTCATTTAGTTGTAGATTACTTCTGTAATCCTTCATAATCAGCTTTACTGAGCATGAATATGAATCTATACTTAATAGCTTAGTACCACCAGTAAATTATGTCACATAGCTGGTTTGGGTTCTTTCCAGATAGTTTATGAATATGTACACATTCTCTTGTAAATGTAGGTTGATGAAATGTAGCTCAGGAAATAGCTACAAAATTTGCTGAATTCTGTCACACAGAGACAGAAAAAAAAAAGAGTTTTAATGCATTCTGTTTGCCCAGTGTGAGGTGACTCTTAACTTTATACTGTAAATTTTTATGGTATGTATGACCATAGACATTTTAGAATTCAGTCCATGCCACTTTCTTCAGTCTATGAAGAAAAAATATATATCATTTGGATTACTTAAAATATTTTTTGCCTTAATAATATCTGACATTCTGCAGACTACTTATAAAATAGATATCTTTACTTGTAAAGAAATAATAAAACATATAAAGTTTTTTTGTTTTAAGCAATGCTCTAGAACACAAAAGTCAGCAGAAAAGGAATGAAAAGCAGTCTAGGCTCATTATATTTCTAGGTGAATTTATGAAATGAGACAGAAGGAACTCTCCCGTTTTCTGCCTTTTCCTCCTTGATGTTTGTCTACAGAAACCTGATCAAAAACTATGATTTCCGGCTGCTGGATTTTATTTTTGTTTTTAATCTCATCAACTTTTTTTTCTTCTTCTTTTTTTTTTTTTATTTTAAATAATGAGCATCACAGAGCAGTTGAACATAGAAAACCAAATAAAACACCCAAGTCTTCTCTTTTTGCAGGTTGAACACCTTGAGTAAAGAAAGTACCAGTATTTCAAGTCTTCAACAGCTATCATGAGCTGGCTACTGTTTGTTTCTCCCATTTTTGTTCTTATAAAGAAAAGCAAATTGTAGTCTGTCGAATAAAAGAATGATCTATAAACACAACCTTTTCTTGGCTGCCAGGCAGACTTTTCAAAAAAAGAGTGACAGTAATAGTGGGTATTTAGATCTCTGGATGGATAACGAATGGGCCATTACAGAGCAGGTATGAGTGATGGAATTAGTAAATCCTCTAACTTTACACCACTTTATTGTTTTGCTGAAAACTACTCTTGGCATAAATGAATGCATCTCTCAGGGAAAGTGATTGAAGCTAATTTTGCTGACCGCAGTATTCAGTTTGGATTGAACGTCTGAAAGCTCAACTGTTTATTTAATAGCTCATTAGCTACTTAGTCAAAATAAGCCTTTTGGACAAAGACATATTGTTTAAGTTCATCAGCCAGCTAATTGTGGCTGAAATGGATTAGAGCACAGTTCAGCTGGTAGACTAGACTGCATGGATATCTCCAGTAAGATGATTAAGATTGGTGTGTTGTAACCTCTTCAGATCAAAAGACAATTCACCCATGAAGATGGCTTCTGGACACCTCCTTAGAGACTGACTGTGATAGTACAACATATAGAAATAGTCCATCACAAAATCTGAACGCGTATCTTTTTCCTGTGACATTTGTATTAATATATTCACTATTTCTTTGCTATTGTTTGACTATTGCTCACCAGAATCTCAGTTCAAATATGTTAAGGAAGTTTCTGTAGAAAAATCAGCAGAACGTATTGGAACTACTGTTCCAGTTCAGTTCTGGCCAAATGAAGTCCTTCATTGTTAGAAGCAGTAAAAATTCTTTAATGTAATTTCTTTTTCCATTAAAAATTTTATTTTTTTTAGATTCATTTTCATGTTGAAAACAGTTTTTCAATAATACCATGATTTTTCAAAATTATGTTTTGAAATAGATGCAAGTGAAAAGATCACTTTCCTACCTCTCCAAAACGTTGCTCCTGCAAGCACAGGATGGACTGTTGGTAGTTAAAAGCGTGCTGCTGGATACCGGTGTCATTATGAACAAACTGCCAGGATTCCTCAAACAATCAGTATTGAGTATGTTAAAATCTCAGCATATCTCAGTGTAGACATTTAATCTTTGTCACTAGCCCAGTGTGCTTCTTGAGAACACAGAGGAGATTTCAGTAAATATTTTATGGATCTTTTCAAAGACTTCTCTCTTTCATTTTTGCCATCTTGTCTTTTATGACCCCTCCCCTTTTATCAAAGACTACAATACTTATATGGACAATGACTATCATATTTTTGAGGATGTTTTTGAGGTTCTGTATCTTGACATTAACATCTTAACAAGGTTCCTTCTATTTTATTTTTATTTTCCCTGAAAAAAAAACCAAACCAAAACAAAAACATTTAGATATTTTCAATTGAAATCTCTCTGTTTTCAGGGTTTATTTTTGCTTGCCCTTAATTACTGTTAACACCTCTCTGAACTATCCCTCTAATAGTTTCATTATTCAAGACTTGCATTTTCACATCTTTTTTTAAAGCTGCAGTAGTAATTGTGGTGGGAATTAACATACCACTTTAAGAATGATTCTGTTAAATTCCTCATTAAAATATTTTTTTATTTGAACAACTCTAGGAGATACTCAATAAACTGAATTTCTCTAGAGGTTCTACTAGGGTTTTCCCTTTATTTTTCACAACAATTACCTTCCCACACTCTGCTTTGAGACAGATAAAACAAATGAATAAAGAAATTAGCTCTCCCCCCTATTCCACCTTCATGAACTTAGAAATCATTTGCCTCACAGAAACCAAACTTTCTTGAGTACTAATGAGCATATGATTAAGAGTTTATTGCTGTGTTGCATGGATTTTGCCTTTTTATTTTAAACAATTTACACTGCAGTTACTAAACCTGGGCAAGTCTAATGATTTGGGATTTTGGTATTGTTTTGAAAAAGTATCGTTCATTATTATTCCTATCATTCATTTCTTGGGTGTCAATAAATAGTGTCTGTTTCACTATGTTGCAAGTGTTACATTTTTTCAAGAAGGCAAGGCAGAAGCAATGCAAAACCAAACACTTAAGCACCAAAGGTCCAGTTAGAGACCTGAATAGTACATTACTGGAACGACTGAGGCAAATTTTTTGTAGTGACTTTCTTTTTTCCTGCGCTGAGTTTACTTCTCCCCAGCTTTAATTGCAGAATACTCAGAAACTCTGCCCTATCCCCCTCACCCAAGCTCTCTTGATTCAAGAGTTTATCTAATTAGGTCCTGGATTCTGATTAAGTTTCTGTATAATTCCCCTATCTTTTGTAACTCATGCCTCTTTTATTTATTTATTTATTTTTTCCCCAGGTTGGATTGTTTGCACCTACAGGTCTCTAATCTCTCAGAGTAAAATAAAAGTTGCAACAAACAGCTCCATCCAGTGGTCCTCTTTGTGACTGTATTTCCCATGTTCGTGTTCATTTTGAGCAAATTAATCAGATAAAGGCTTTGGAAAATGTGCATGAAGAATATGAACATCAATATAAAGTAAACAGCCATCCCCCAGGAGTTTCATTTTTCTCCTATGTCTGCATTATTTTTTTTTTTCCACAACACCATTTTTCCCTTCATAATTAGGAGAAGCAACTGCAAACTACTGGAAGCCCAAATATAAGAAGGTATTTTATTTTAAGCTGCATGGTATGGCAGATACTATAGAAAGCCATAGAAGGAGCACTTCACAATATAGATTTTTTGCTTTAACTTGGAAAGTTGGCAGCAAAGGCATTTTAACTTTCCTTTGTTTTTGTCTGAGTCTAAAAGACTTTTTTTTTTTAATTTAAAGGAAAGCAATATCTACTTTGTTAGAAAAGAGTAGGCAATATTTGTATTGCTGTAGTCAATTATGTGTGCCCATGTAACCTCTTCCAGCTATTATATTCTTCATATCTTTCCGCAGTAATGTTACCAATACAATTCAGGAAAACCTTCAAAGCATCTTGGAAGTGTTAGAAAGGGAGACAGCTAGCAATGCTTAGAGACTAATCAAAAATGTCCAGATTTCTAATTTATAAAACTGGGACAGCACATGTCAGGGAAACGTCAGCAGGGACTTTGGGAAGGTACACCTCCAGCCACATCCTTTTGTCAGGTGTATCCTTGCTTACTGAGAAATTCAAAGGACTGCTTGAAGAGAGGACTTGTAGAACAACTTGTTTAGAGTGAAGGCATAATACAGGCTTTTTGAAAGCTTTTGCATACAAATCCATTTTACATATCAAATTTGCCATTCTAGGTATTTTCTTTTGTGAATTATGTATAACTGAGAGGAATTAAATGTGTGCAAACAGATACATGCATTGATCTGAGATTAAGGTTGCTTCCTTATTGCTAGGCCATTTTCTTTTCAGGTTAAATATGTTTAAACAGTCTTTTCTGTAAGTTTAACATCCCAAATATGAATTTATGGTCTTAGTTTGCAACAATTATTTTGTGAAATTATCTGCCAAGTAATGTTGTAATTGTTGAAGAATTTTGACTGCTGGGAATTTATGCATATTCACAAACTCTTAGATTGCTCTTATGCTGCTTTTTCTGCTGTTTGTCTCCCTCCTCAGGTCTTATACCTACTACTGTGGACTCATGCATTTCTTTCTTCTCTTTAACAAAAAGCACTTGAACAGCAAACTGTTCTGGTAGTCTTGGATTACCCATAGATTGCCACAGAATAAACAGCATTTCTTTAATGATAAACTAGGCACTGCTATTCATTATGCTTAGTGTTAAACATGATCTTAATTAAAAAACAAAACCTGATTATTCTAAGTTATTTTTGACCAAATTTTTCTCTGCAGGATAGCAAGTAACATTACAGAAGCTACCATGGACCTCTATCTTTACAAATATTTTCCTCTGATTAATCAGAGACATTCCCTTCTTAAAAAAAAAGAAAAAGAAAAAAAAATTAAAAAAAAAAGTATTATGCTGTTTCATCCTATTTTCATAGTTTTTATGTTCTGTTAATATTGGAAATAATATTGATTCACTCCGTGTAAGATACCAAATAGAAAGAGAATTTAAAGCATTAGAGTACTGTACCATCAGAACTGATAATGATGCAAGAGATTGTTACTCCAACACATAGACTGGGCTGAAATACAACAAAAACAGATAGACCCGTAGGCAGTCCAGCTACAGGTGATAAATTCTCACAAGAACAGTGCACATCACTATTGAAGATGGATGAGGCAGTCTGGGATCTGATATTTAATATTTATTTTTGTTGTATTAATTTGCCAGTATTAGAAATTTCCTTGCAACAATGTATTTCCATTGCTGCACCACACTACACAGTTTCAAAACAACTGCTGTGCAACTAGTCATGCAGTCACTCAAAATAAGAAGGCAGTAGTATTTTCCAACAGAAGAGGAATGCAAACAATAAGTCTAAAGACAGCAGCTGGTAGATCTAACTACATCTTACACAAGATAAAGGGCGCTTCCCTTGTTGTAAATCAGAATTTTCATTATTTAAGAGTAACAATATATGACAGAGCCATAAATACCTGTACAGAGTTAGTCAACAAGCAGTGCTAGGTATTTTGTCATAAAAGAGCAAAATCTACCAAATATTTATAATATATATAATAAAAAAATATTAATAGATTTAACAGCATTTCATTACTTCAGTTACAGACAAAAAAAATCCCACAGACTTCTGAATTTTTACTTATATATGCTACATCTAAAAAATGTTTATGCCTGGACCTGTTCACATCTAAAAGGAGCGCAGATTCATGTTTTAGAAATGAGACAATATTGCTGTAGTCAGTATATAACATTTTCACCTTACTGGGCTAGAATCAGCAGGCCAAATACTGATTCTGAGTTCTACTTGAATGTGAAGCAAACTAAATAGCAATGTCAAATCAATGCTTGAGAGAGATATGCCTGAACATGGTTACATGCTGTCATAGTCATACCCATCACAGCAGACAGGTTGATATGCCCCTTAGGAGGACTTAAGAAGCCAAACTTTCACCACAGTGCTATTTAGAAAATGAATAGGATTGTGATGATAGCATACTGTAAAGAAATAAAATATCTGGCCAGAGAGTTTTTATAACCAGGGATTTGACTTTTGCTTCAGAATACACGTATCATCTGAAATACTCTAGGAAGTACAGCTTAGACCTACTTAAAATTAAGGTCCATACTGAATTATATATTCATATGTGAATTACATAACTTTCTCCTATTTTATTTGGATGACATTTCAATTTAAGAATAATAACAGGTTTTAGCTTTGAGTCTTTAAAACAGTAAAAGAAACTGAAAATACAGAATCTCATTGCCTGGCCATACATTTTTAGCAAGAAAAATTAGATCTGCTGGCAAAAAACCCTGACCAATTATCATTATACTGAGGATGAATTACCTTCCATGCTGACTGCCAACCTGGGAATTATCAGCTGAATCAAAATGTATGATTTCCCAGAGCTGGTGCTCTAGGAAAAACCCACACTTCAGTATAGTTGCTTACTATACAGAAAATGCCAATAGCAAACAGCAGGAAATTAATATATTACATACACAATTTCCACCTGAAAACTTGGGAAAGGTGCAGGGAGAGAGGAGAACTATGAAGGAGCCCCCCTAGGTTTTGATGCATGTTAGAGTACCTTGACACAGGAGGAAATGTTCTTACTACTCTATCAAGAGGAAAAGCTGCATATGCTAAGATGAGTTTCAGAGTGGAGAAGCATTCAGTTTGACTTCTTCATCTCCTACTTGTTTCAGACATAGACTCTGTTAGAGATGCAATTAAGATTTTTATCCCCAAACCAAAATATCTCTTTCTCTGCCAACTCTGATCTGGTGTACTACAGAAAATACTCTTTCTGACTCACTTACAGGGAGTATTAATGTAGACTGACCACATTATAAGCATGTTACCTAGAGCTGCTAATGAATTAACAGAGCTTCTGTTTTGCTTTCACAGGCATGAACTATTGATTTCTGCAGCAGTGAAATACACGAAGAAGTTAGTCTGTGCTATAAACAGATTTGGCTCGCTGGATTAGATTTTGTTCAACTGGTGTCAGTTTTAGAAATGAAGGAGGGAAATTCTGTATAAACCCTCTATTCCTATATTTTCTTTGCCTTATATCTTGTTGCAATAAATCAGAGATGCAAATTATCAGAGAATTTTGCAGAGCTTTTAAAAAATACAATACAAAAATACAACATTTGAAATTCTAGGAAACCTTTAAACTCAACTTTAAAAGCCTAGTTTTTAGTTTCTCAGAGCATGAGTCAAACTTTGGTAAAGTGTTGATAAAGAGTTTTGTCACACAGATAAACTTGAATTTCTATAAGTTTCTACAGTTTTGGTAATGCTTGTGTGGAAAATATTTTATAGTGTCTTCGGCTACCCTAAAATCCAGACAATTTTCCCTAAAAGTCTACTACAGTCAAAATTTTACTGTTGTCTCCTTAAAGTCCTTGCCTTGCAGCTAGTTGACGAGCTCGTCCTGTCCTGGAACTTGTCTCAAAGACTGCAAATACACAATCAGTAAATGAAATGATCAGGATTTCAGAATGTTTCTGAGAGGTGAAGGGTAGGGCATACAATTTATGATGCATAACATATCATCTAAATTAATATTACAATCCCATTGTGCTTCAGCTGAAGACTGCAATGCCTTTTCCTTTCAACACCTGCCTTTGCCATGGCCAGGCAGTCCATTTGGCAGAAGATTGCATCTGGGCTATTTCAGGTATTTTTTCAATAGTTCAGCTACCAGTGGTTCGAATGAAAACAATAGATTTATGGAGAAAATACTTCAGTGATGCAAATGGATAGGGAGGAGTATGACTCTCCATTTGACCTGTGACATGGATGATGATGTCCTCCTTGTTCTTGCATAGATTTTTATCTAGTGCCTCTCCAATGCTTATATGTTTTTAGTAAAGAAAGTCATTGCTCCATTTCCCAGAAAAAGGAGACTACCAAATTTTTTGGTGTTCTTGACAGAGCTGAAAAAACCAGATGAAAAATGTGACACATAGAAACAATTTGACAAGACATAAAGTCAGTTCACTGAGATTCAAAAGACAGCTATTCCATCCATCTCAAATATTCTAAAACCTCTGAAGACTTATGCAGCTGGAAACTTTTAGACCTAAAAACTCTGTACTTTTACATGACACTATTTCTCTTGATTATATATTAATCATTATAATTCTAACAGTAGTTCACACTTCTTTTCATTAAACTTTTTAATGATTCACTTCAGGGAACAAAAACATTTTCATATGCCTTAGGTGACCAACTGTACAGCAAAAAAGCTTGTTTGGGAAATTATTTTTCCACACTTTTGTAAATGTGTACCAGTAGGGTATAATATTGCCCTGTGGAAAATTTTTGTATAATGGAAGTGATGAAGCAGATATGTTAGTTAAAAAGTAAAACAGGATTTTGTAGAATATAAGAGAATGTAATAACCTTTTTGCACTGTTTATATATAAAGCCTAAATGCTATATAACAGAAACAGAAGAGAAACAGGGTGACACAAATGCACATTCTGTTACCATTTAAAGACCTTTTCCATAAAGGAAAGCAGGACTGATTCAGAAAGCAGAGAAAATTCATATCCAGCATTACTCACTGGAAATAATTCTGTCTTACGGTTGCCCCAGATATTCCATAAGCTGAATAGGTGGCAAAGTGAATGAACTATTCAAAGATAAAACTTCACAGCCTGAGGTGACATAAACACAGATGAGAAGAAGCTGCTGACACTTGGACAACCAATAACCATATAGCACCGGACTCCATTCACCTGTGTTATCAATACAGTATCTCATCCTCAGCACTAAGAACTGCCTTTCTCCCTCCTGTCCATGATTTGGAATAGCAATAATGTTTTCAACATAGAAATATAATTTTTCTCTTTATCTTTTCTTATTCCATATTACTTGATGTTTTTATAATATGGAGGTTTATCAGCACTAGTAGCTTATTTTGGAATAACAGAAGTGACTTATGCCCTTCCAGTTAATGGGATAGTTTCACCATGAAGCTCACTCGAAATAGAGTCCCCAGTTTTATACGTAAAATAAAGAAATCGATCAAACACATGGCCATTGACTTCACAAACAGCATTTCCTCTTTGAAATTATAATCATAAATGGCATAAACTGATCAATCTGTAGGAAAAAAAAATCAAATTAATCTAGAAAAATATGTATCAAGAGAACAACTACACAGTTCGTAAGTACATGAACATTGTTCCTTATATACAATTCATAAAGTCAGACACTATAGGCAGAGGCAGTCATCAACAGAGAGCAGTGTACAGCCAGCAATTAACTCATTGAGGTATTGAATAGCAATGTTAATATTGAAAGAAGAGAAGAGAGAAGTAATATAATACCTCACCAAACCATCTGATGCCCTAGCATCAAATCATAACAAATGTGGGTCATATAAACATAAAGGAAAACTGAGGTTAATCTATGTTGAGAGGATGGAAGTCCACTCAGTATCTGGACTGTGTGCCTCTGGACAGCTGGAGGGGAAAAGATGTACCCAGAGAGTGCAATAAACATTTTAGTCTTAGTGGTAGAACTAACTCTCTGTAAATGGAAACGAAGTATTTTGTTCACAATGTACAACAAGCCTTAAAACCAGGACATTGATAACCAGCACCGATCACCCTATTTACCAAAATACATCACAGCCTCTCCGACCTGCCATGGGAACTGCTTTATAAACTGGAAATGTGAGAGTCTGTGCAGAACGGGTGAGCTCCAGTGGCCACCATTTACACAGCAAACTGTCCAGCATTCAAAGAATTTTTTAATTATGTTTTCATCTCATTCAAAATAAAATATAATTCTAAAAATTCGTAATTTTTGCTCTGTGTAAAACTCTACTGTCTGCTCAACACCTGATTTGCTTGCTCTATGAATTTTGAGGGGTAAACCATATGTTTAGCCTGCCTTCATGACATCAGTTGCTTCACAGTGACTGCAAAATATCTTAACAAAAAGATTTTTAATATTGTGACACAAATATTCACATGTCATTTTCTTTAAAATTAGGAATCTCAGTTGGCTGCCATGAAAGAAAGACCAACAAGGTTTGCCCAAAAGTAATTAATTTTTAAAAAGAGCAGTATTTAAAATAACTTTCTCAGATTTAGGAATAAAATTATGAAGACCTTTAAATTGAAATAGTCAAGTAGAAGGCAAGGCTATGCCATGGTAATCGGGTGTCTGAAACTGCAGCCCACCCTTAAGTTAGGTCCTGAATATCAATCTCCCCATTCATCCTCCTTCTCTCACTCCTCTTGAAGGTTTTTTCCATTATCTCTTTCAGTCCACAGCTAAGTGAAAAAAAAAATGTTTCTGTGTTCACGTCAGTGTGGCAATGAGCTCCATGCAATCTTTCTGGTTTAATCATTGAAAATTTCAAATGGTCTCTAAGCAAGCAAGGAGGCATATTGTGCTGCTCTTTTTATTACATAAAATATATGGACAAATCAGTCAATTGTAGTTAAACAAACCTGCAGCCTCCAAATTCTGAAACAGCACTTCATTCTTCAGACACTAAAACTTCACACACTTTCTCTCTGAAGAGCCTTTTGTGACATGAACATGCAGAAAGCCTTCTGGCTGTTTTATTATCTCATGGAGCTGTGTGTGCTTTTGCAGAGGCCCCATGTCTGCTTCAGCAGCAGCACCATAAATAAACAACATGCCATCGTGCAGGAAAAGATGAATCCTTTCAACAGATCTTCATGGAGAAATGTGTCCTGGGGCTGCCCACAGCTTGCAGAAGTACAGCATGATGAGCAGTGGAAGCAGGGCAAGCATGGACAGCCCCTCAGGTGAATGCTGGCTGGGAAATGTTTTTAAATTATCCAGCTCCCCAGAGATCATCCTGAGGATATTAGACTTCTGCAGGTCGATGACCTTTCACTTGGGCACTTACCCTCTTCGTCTGTCCCCTCCCCTGAGATGCACTTGGATGATGATGATGATGATGATGATGATGATGACAGATGTACAACATTATGAAGGGCTTGAAAATTAGTGGAGCCAAACCTGGGTAACAGAGAGTCTACAGAAAATCATGAACAAAGGCTATCACTGGAGGTAGGGAACTGACCTTTCAGCTGCACCAGGCCTCATGGAAGACTCACAAAGATGTAATGTACACTGTTTGAGTAAGGATTTCTGCTGTCTTTTCATTGCTAAACACTGAGTACCTTCTGCTTGCTTGAACAACAGATGGATTTTTGTCTGGGCAGGTGGCAATAGTCCTTCCTGTTTAGAGCAGAGGAGCCCTGATGTGTTTGTCATACACAGCGACTGTAACTCTGCACCATCAATGACAAGGGGCCTTATGAAGTGCCTGCATTTGCAGAGGTTACATTTGCATTCTTCAGCATGTCTCAGGAGCAGCTGATGGAGGGCATCTGTCTGCTCCACTGCTTACTCAGTAGTGAACAGAAATCAGACACAGCAACACTTTATTCCAGCCGTGCCAACCCGTGCTCTGAGAGGTACCGTGGCAGCTCAATCAGGAAATCCTGGGCTTCTGTGATGCTGAATAAATTCTGATCATCTTCAGCAGCGAGTCAGTCTGTAAAAGATTTTCTGTAGCCCCACAGACACAGCCATTTGGGAGCACATTAAAAGGCCCCTGAGTAGCCTGGTGACATGAGTTCTGTCCATGTAGGGCACAGCTGATGTCCCTGAAGCTATACATAGTAGTTCCTGTGGCCTCTCTCTTACATGAAAGTGTCTCTATGGTCTGATAGCAAAGTCACATCAAATTCCTTTTACTAAAATCATTTAGCAATTTTCTGTGCATAAAAAAAAAAAATCAATAAAATATTTGGTTGATATTCTGTATAAATGTCTAAGAATCTACTCTTTTCAGAGAGTTGATATCTTCTGCAGCCTTCAAGTGTTCAAGGAATTAGTATTTGATACAGTCTGTCTGAGAGGGCTGTCTGTCTCACCTCTAAGGTACCAGTCCAACCTTCAACCCCATTTCTCTGAGACAAAGAGTATGGTTGCAGTGCTACTGTATATGGTGACAGCTGTAAGAGATTGATTTTTAAAAGTCAAAAACACATCCATCCCATCAAGCAGAGATATCACTGAGTAGAAGTAAGAAGAGATATGCCTCCCAGGCAAGTAATCAATGTATGGCATTTGCAGCATTACCGGACATCATTTCAGAACTCACCAGCAATTGTTATTCAGCCAGAAACATTTAGGAGCTATAATTTACCATAGAAAAACAAACCTTGAGTGTTAGCAGCATTATTTGTTTCTCTATATTCTAGATTTTTTCGTCTCCATTCAGTGGCCAGTTTTCCAACTTTTATCTGACATACCAGACCTCTATTTCAACTTAGTTGCAAGTGCCTTTCTACCTGGTAGTTCTTCCAGCTGTCAACTGGAAAAAGTTGATGTCTAGTTATTGATAGTCAACAGCCTCTGCTACCATCATTCTGATAGTGCCATTACCATCTGACCATTCCTGATGAGAACTATGAAGGAATTCATTCAAACAGCTAGAACCACACAACAGGAAAGAACTGATACTTTCCACAGTATAGATTTACTTCTTTAAACCTCGCTGATAATAACAGAAGTCATGGGGGGAAAAAAAAGGGCTACCAAAAATGAAGACAGCAGAAACACTATACTGTGTGATAAGTAATAGAGCAATTACAGAGGCTGAAAGGAAATTTGGAGAACAAATAGCCAAAATACTAGTTCATTGAGCAATTGAAAATTGGAAGAGAAGTAAGGGAACTATTAAGAACTGAGCAGACTTTACATATAAACTAAATAGAATCTTACCAACAATTTCAGTTTAGTCCATTAAGCCAATAGTTTAATAAATATATCTCAAAAAGGTGGTGCTGAACAGTAAACTAAAAGGTAACAAGGAAGCTGTTTGACAATTTCAAAATATATTTATGCTTGCTAGAGCTACTTGCTCACATTTAACTTGTAACTAATGAGGAGAAGGTACTCTGAAGGAAAGGAGAAAAAGACAACCCAAACCAAAATACAATATAGTAAAGGAAAAAAGGTAATGAGCAGATTTTTTTTTTTCTTAGCAATTTGTTTGAATTCTAAGACTCTGTGAAAAGAGGAATGGAGATAGCTGCATGGACTCTCTGACAGAACTGAGTCTAAAATATCTAGATCACTTTGAAAATCTTTGTTTTATGCTATATTAAAAATGGGTCTGCTGTCCGTCGTTGTCCCCTCAGAGGTGCAAAATATGACAAGTTCCTGTTAAAATGTTATTCTTTTTATTATATCTAAGATACATGTAAAGTTTTAGTGAATTCCTTTGCCTGTTAAACATCTTTCCATTACAATATGATTTGTTCTTAAAGATCTGACTAAAGAAAACCTCTTCCAGGTTTTGCTGAGAACAAAATTGAGCTGGGCTTCTAAGGTCCTCTTTGAACTTGATTTCACTGCTGAAGAAAGGCTACAGTGAAATTAGGAACTTCAACAAGTTTCTAAAACTTATATAAAACCCTGTCTTATGGAGTTCTTTCTCTGTGAAGTTCTAGTTTTTAAATGACAGAGTATGTGCTATGTAAAGCTATTCTTCCTTTCTCCTGCAAAGTTTGTTATGGAGCAATATAGCTACAGCAGCAAATCTGTCAGATTTTTACACTCATTATTCAAGAAAAATCTCCAAATACTAGACTGCTTTGGTGCTTTATGAATGAATTAAGTGAATGCTTCATTTATTGTTCCAGATAAAATGGGGACTATTTAGTTAAGAACAGGACAAAAGATGTTTTTGTAATTTGAAATCAGAATTTGCAGAACATCTAATGTCTCCAGTAAAGAAATTCTTCCTTTTCTCCTGTGCATGGTAATCAGTAAGTACACAATTAATGACTCCATGAATATCACAAACTCTCTTTTAGAGAGCACAGATGACATTTGTGGAATGCCACCAAGTGGAATGAACCTGAACAAAGAGAAGAAGGCACAATTTTGGAATAGATGGGATCAATCTTCTACTCTGGAAAAGTGACTGATGTGTGTTTGTCTGAGCTTCAGTTGATTCTCTGATCTTCTATGTAGCAGAAGTTATTTTGATTTATTATCTGATAATTTTCACTAGCCCTTAAATAGTTGCTATCAAGGGAATAATTTCCAAAACACATTTCAGCAGTGGTTCATACGTAAGTACTTCCTATTCATCAGGATGCAGTCCACAAATGAAAAATACTAACATCTTTGCTGTCTGTCCTCTGTGACAGGATCCAAAATACTTGAATATTGAGCAGTTTCTATGTAGTGAAAAGCTGATTCCTAGAGAGGAACCCTATGCTGTATGTGACATATAATAATTGAGACTTGATCCCAAACTTCCAACAACTCCAACGGCTACTGCTGTTTTCAGATAGGTATCTTGCAGCTGGGTATCTATTTAAATAATGAGATTTTCCTTTATGATTTTCAGAAGCTTCTAAAACTTCTGAAAAACTTCTACAACAACTCTAAACAATTTTTCCTATCTTTTTCTCACCTTCAGTTCTGGACAAGACAGTGATAAGTACAGAGGCCAAGAGTTTTGTTCCTCACAATTTTGTTCAGCTTCCAGTTTAAATCAGTCAACAATATTGTCCAGTTGAATAAAGCTACCAGCTGATGTCACTACAAAGGTTGGTAAAGGGTGCTCTGCAGTAGATTACAGGTGAGGCATGATGTATAGCAATGCCTGGTGCAAACTGTTTGTGGGTTTTATTTAAGTCCTTGGTGGTTTTGCTTCTGGATGAAAGTAAGAAAGAAGGAAAGTAGCAGAACCCCAGGAGGTAGGCAAAGATTGAGAGAAGAGAGCAGGGAAAAGCACCCAGTGGGAGGAAACAGGGAGAAGATAGAGTGGAATGAAGCTTTATTCCTAAAAGGTTAAGAAACACTGGCTCAGAGATGTATCACAAATCCTGAGATAATAAGGTATTTGGACAAAGATCTCAAATGTCTGTTCAGATGTTCGTACACACTACTATTACAAAATAAATACTTATAAAATGATCCCTATTTTGCAGGAAAAATTAGAATTACAGATTTCTTTATGGCCTGGAGCATGAGTCTGTATGACTTCTACCCAGGTTTTATATTACTTTTCTTCTATGACTATAATTGTCTGTGATAAAGTCCAATTGTAACGTAAGAGATGTTTTTGCCTTTAGCATCTGTTTTACATACTCTACTGGGAATCCTGAGGTGAAAAATTAATTAATATTTTCTCCTTTTCCATTGGCTCTGTCCTCTATGAATAAATAATGTTGGTCATTTATTAAATATTTGTTGTCTCATGATTTCTTTTACCTCACATAATTAAAAAATGTTTAACTATAGTACTAATGTCAAGTGAAATCTTACCATCAGTCTTCACCTTTTCTTCTCTGTTCCATTGCCTAGTCTCAACAGTCCTCTTCTTATCCAATGTTTAAAACTTTTCTATGCTTCATTTTGACCACAGATTATTTATATTTTTCCCTTTATGCATTAATATTTGTCTTTTTAATTACTCTCTTTTTATATTAGGTTACTATTTTCAATCATTCAAGCACATGCTTAGCATTGTGGCCGCTTGCTTTCTTGTGTGTGTTGTTTTTCCTCTTACCACTGCCTTCAGCTTCTCTTGTGTAAGTTAACAATTCTTCTTTTAATATTTACTACCTTTGTTCTCCTTTCTATGTGACTATCCTCAACTTTAACCTCATATTTAAGCATATTGGGGTCTGCCATATTTACATCAAATGATTTTCTGCTTCAGCATTATGAAGACTGATTTCTGTATTATATTAAACTAAGAACTGATCATTTCTGTAGCTTGCAATATTTGTAGTAAATATATTTGTACTTTATTATAGTCATTACATTCATAGGATATTTTTGGGTCAGCCTTTATGTGTGAGAGATCTGCGAGAGATGCCTAATAGTTTTATCTCATTGCAACAATCTTGCTAAAATAAAAATCTACAGCTCTGTAGGAAATTTTATGGCATTGTAATCTCAGATTAACTTTCCCACATGTGTTATGAACTCATCCTTCCTTAAATCCAAACTACAAATTAATAAGGCAGGACAGGGGAGAAATGATGATGGTCTTTTCTGCAGGCACCTAAAGATTGAGGGCAGTGTCAAGGATCAGCCTGTTTGCTTCAGCTGCACTGTGTCACACACCAAGGCTAAAGTAACAGCTGGAGCAGGAGCCTGATCACCTGGAAGACCCTTCTTCACCTTTGGTTGTGGGACAGCTCTCACAGAACACCACAGTATTATGCCCCAGTTCCATTAGCTAGTCCTGAGAGAGAATGAGACAGCTCTGACACATGAAGTAGAGTTTGGTTAGTCGTAAAGTACCTTTCTGTCAAGATTTAGGGTCAGGGACATCTGCTAGACCTATAATAGATGCTCTCTGTTAACTCATCTCCCTCCCCAAAGGGAAAGAGAAAGAGAATAAGGGAGAGAGACTTATCTATTAGAAAAGAAAGATAGAACAGCTTTAATGAAAATAATAAAAATAAAAAAGGAATATATACAAATATATACAAAACCAGTATTGACTCCAACTCCCCCTGATGGCAATTACATCACTGTCACCACTGATGCTGTGGAGCAGATGCTGGGGAAGTCCCAGACTGGACCAGATTCAGGAGCTGGATTATGGAACTGGATTCAGGAACACACAGATTGCAATCAAAAGCAGAATAGTCAAAGTCCTCCCCAGACGCTAGACATTGACGAAAAGGCTTGATGTTCCTGATCCCTCAGTTTTATACTGATTATGCCATATATGGGATGGAATCCCTTGTTGGTCAGTTTAGGGTCACCTGTCCTGGCCGCTTCTCCCTGTAGATGCCACCGCTTACTTACTGTACCCTCAATGTGATACACAAGATCCAGCAGTGACCTTGGTCTGCACACCAATCCTTGTCAGTAACTCTAAACATGGACCATTATCATAGCTAGAAGCAGACACTGTCTGAAAATACTCCCTTAACTTCAGAAAGTGCATTCAGTTAGAAGAGACTGGGCTTAAAAGTAACATCACTGAACAGAATTAGTTCTCAAACCAGGAGACTTGCACTTAAGAGCTACCTGCAACACCCAAAAGCAGCTCTGTAATTTTGCACAACTGCATTGGCACCATCCCTGATGAATAGAGACTTTGTTATCTCTCTCACTCCAGATGAGCTGAAATTCCAGGTTAGATTTTAGCAACATTTTTATAATATATCCTCTGTGTAATCTTACTGATTGTGAAGCTGTTGCAGTGACAAGAAATTTGACACACCATCAACAAATCTGCATGCATTAATCAGGCTGAAGTCCATGGAAGGCATAACTCGCTGATGCCTTCACAAAGTCAAGGCACATACAAAGCTTCTGAGGGCTTTGTAGAACTTATCAGAAGGTTTTGCTCTATTTATTCCCAGAGGTGAGTTTGGGAAGAGGGGAGAAGTTTTCTTTTGCCTCACAGGAGAAAATTATCTTCTCACTGAAAGGTAGAATGAGCTGTTCAGGGAATAAAGAGCTTTCCAATATTCTCAAATGGATATGATTTTCTGAGTTTCATTGTTATATTATTAAGAGGTAACAAATTGGCCCCACAAATTCCATGCTTCCACACATCTTTCTGTTCCAGAGGTTACCTGTGCTCATGTTTACTGCTTCCACTTTTAAACTATAATGCTTCTTTCATATTCCCAGTATTTCTTCCAAGGTTTCATGACACTATTTAAAATTTCTTGTTTAACATATTTGAGGTTTAAGCCACAGCAGTCTCCAGGCAAGGCCAGTGCTGAGCAGGCAGCATAACAATGAGGTTTAACTGCTCTTGAATAAAAATAAATCTTTACAATTACGGGGAAGATCTATGTGGCAAAGCATCATGCAGTTCAATAGCAGGGGTCTGCCAGGTACTGTAGCTCTTCTGCTGCTAAATTCCTAATTAGTTTGTTTTCTCCCATAGAATATTTGTTTGGGCTGTATGCACTCTAATCGGAATAGAAAATTTTACCTTTCAACACACTTCTCAAGGGAGCTGTTAGGTCATCTCACTATGTATCTTCAGAGTTACTGGGGGAAGGGGGTTGGATTTAAGCTTTTTGGTTTTTTAGTAAAACTTTGGTGGGATTTTAGCCGCTGCTTGCTGAAGCGGTATTTGTAAATCTTTGTTACAAGCCCAGCTGGAGCATTTAAGGTTATGCTAATGTCCATGGCTCTGTTCACGTGACAAGCCAGGCTGTAAAATTCAAGTATTGGCTAAGGTCTAAAATGCAAATATTTATGTCAAGTTTTTCAATCACCGTGCAATAGGTACTGTACAGTTACAAGTCTTCTAAAGGTGGTTATGTGATTGGGAGAGTAACTTTCAGGATGTATCACCTCTATATATCTATCTGTTCAGGCTCCTAAATAACCAATGTGAGAATGCAGTGGTCCAAGCAACCCATTTATGATTTCTCAAGTATGTGTACACATAAAGAGCCACAAATCGTCATTGCTATGATGCTGAAGAGATTCCAATAAAATCATGGATGTATTTACTTCTAGTGTGTTAAGACTTGCTGTTGCTATGATTAGTGAAAATCCTATATATCAAAAGAAGCAAGAAGGGGCAAGAAAGAGTAATATATATTCTTTTGGACATGAGGCAACTGATTCCATACAAGAAATTAAGACAAGTATTAATTTTCTTTTTCATCTTTCTACATACATAAACACACCCACAAGTAACCAATGAAGACATCTAGGGAGATTATTTCTCCCTGATTGACTTTTTTCCCTCTCTCACTTATAAGCCTATATGAAATGCCACTAAAGTTGACAGAAGGGTTCCTAGCATCTTCAGTGAATACTGAATCAAGCCCAGAACTACCTGCACAAACATCATTAGCTTAAACAGCTCAGAGAATGGCAGCACTGAAATCCCAAGCCTCAGGCTGCTCTAATGCATTTGCTCAATCAGTATCTACTCCTCTTTGACTTTATCAGGTGAACATTTAACAGATATTTCTTTGGGAACTGTGTGCTAAATGTGAAACATTGACATACCTGGAGGCACACAAAAACTCAGTCTAAAAACCTAGGATATTTATTATTTCACTTTTTTGTTGTTGTTGTTGTTCCACAAAGCAGAACAGTGCAAACCGCTGAGCATTCCACCTTCACAGAACAGCATCGTGACTCATCACTTAAGAGAAATCTGAAAGTTTCATTGCAGTCTTTGTATTGGTACATAAATGTTATTAAATGAGAAAAGGCCAAGTAAAATAAAACCAACAAAATCTGCCTACCAATTCACACTCCAGTGTAATTGTAAATGATGGTTATGTGCAATGCAGAAGTACGTACAGTCTCTGACCTTTGCTCTTAGGACCATAAACCTTTTCTAGTTATAATGACAAATGCCTCAGAGACTGTTGTATCTGGGACAAACACTAGCTACAAGGTGATTTGAGCCATCTCTTATTTATACCTTTTATAGATTTTCTTCAGATTGGAATTGCATGATTAGAAAGCTTTCTTGCCAGTAACAGGCAAGCAAACAGGTTGACAAAAAAAAAAGGTGGCTTAAGAATGGCCACTTAACTCGCAATTATGAGCTGATCAAAGACTGTAAAGACCAGTGTCATTCCATCATTTGCAAGGAAAGAGAGAGAGAGGGAGGGGGAAAAAAAGTGTTTCAATTCATCCTATCTGTTTAAAGCAACAACATTATCATGTCAGCTTTGCAGAAAGCAATTTTTTCTCCGTTACTTAGTCTGCATTAAAATCTCTTGAGCCAACTCTGCAAAACAAGTACCAAGTGAAGTCAATGGAGTGTCACCTTGCAAGAGTAGATAGAGATCCATATTTCAAAGTTTATCTTTGTAATTCTTGCCGCAACAAAATCACTTTGCCTCTGAAATTTACCCATTCTTTTTTTAAGCATAAAGACATGCTTGCCAGGTGTCCCTGCAGAGGAGAAGACCACTTTAGCCTAGATTACTCACTTAGCTCTAAAACTGTGTCCTTTTCTCACATTAACCCATTTTTTACTAACCCTAACAAAATTGGACCTGACAGGATCACTTATTCCTGCTATAGTATTAACTCTATTATATCAACAATGACAATTCTAAAAATAATAGTAATAAAATGGGAAGCTGTCTAGTCACTTCTATCAAACTGTTGTATCTGAGATTATGTTATACCTGCTTTTAGTTACCCAAAAGACATGTATTAGCTGCCTAGCAGTGCTAACAAAACTTGACTTACGTTATACTTTGTGAGGATTCACTGTATTCTGTCATAAAGCCCACTATATTTCATCAGCAGATTAAAGTAAACTTAGAATGTCTTTTCAGTTTTAATTTCTTTCAAGTGTTTAAACTTTGGCAATGAATAAATCACAAAATATCTCAAAATTTATATTTTTATGTAAACTATATGCAAGCTCCCATATTGTATCTGTACAGCATGCAATATACGTTAAGTAGTTCACTACTGGAAAGCACAGGAAAATTTTATTCTTGTGCAGTTCTATTGAAATAAGTTGAGGCCTATGTAAAATAACGGTTAATTAACATGGTTATTAATTTCAAAAACATACTTTCTGTTCCAAGAATTTCAACTATAGTTCTGGCTGAAAACCTGTATTTTCTGTTTGCTATTAGTCAATCCTTGATTGGTCTCACTGTAATGACTCTCCTGAGAGGTCTGGACAGGGAACCCCTGGTAACAGTTTACAGATTTCTATATCCAGAGCTAAGTTAGTAACTTGGGTAGATGTAGCAGCTGACATCTGTTAGCAGTTCTGGAACTATGAGCTCCTCTGTGGTTTCTAGAGAGGGATGCAACAGCTGAGCGTTGTATCACTTTGATGGATTTTGACTTGTATCCTTATCATTCGGAAAGATTCCTCCTCTTAATTACATAGGCTATTACATTTTTAATTTTTTTCCTTCATTTTCTTCTCCCGTTGCACTTTTTATTAGAGCTGATTTTCCCACAAAGGATATAAGAAAGGGCAATTTTGCATCATTCCTTTTCAAGGTGACCCCATGCCCTAGTGTCTTCACAAATGTAACTAAGCCAGGCTGTTCAGAGATAATTCAGCTCATGGTGGACAAGGAATTGGCTTGATGGGTGCACTTAAAGAGATGTAGTCAACAGTTCAGTGTCCAAGTAGAGACCAGTGGTGGGTTGCATTTCGCAGGGGCTGGTATTGGGACCAGTGCTGTTTAACACCTTTGTCCGTTACATGGACAGTGGCATTGAGTGCACCCTCAGCAAGTCTGCCAATGACACCAAGCTGTGTGCAGCCAACACGCTGGAGAGAAGGGATGCCATCCAGAGGGACCTTGACAGGCTTGAGTGGTGGGCCTATGCCAACCTCATGAGGGTCAGCAAGGCCAAGCACAAGGTCCTGCACGTGGGGCAATCCCGAGCACACAAACAGGCTAAATAGAGGATGCATTGAGAGCAGTCCTGCAGAGAGGGCCTTGGGGGTGTTAGTTAGAGGCTCAACATGATTCAGCAATGGGCACTTGCAGCCCAGAAGCCAGTTGCATCCAGGGCTGCATAAAAAGAAGTGTGACCAGCAGGTAAAGGAAGGTGATTCTCCCCCTCTACTCCACTCTGGTGAGACCATATCTGGAGAACTGTGCTCAGCTTTGGAGACCCCAATTCAAGTGAGTCCAGAGGAGGCCACAAAGATGATCCAAGGGCTGGAACACCTCCCCTATGAAGACAAGCTGAGAGAGTTGGAGCTGATCAATCGGGAGAAGAGAAGGTTCTGGGGAGACCTTAGAGCAGCCCTCCAGTACCTAAAGGGGGCCTACAAGAAAGCTGGAGAGGAACTTTTTACAAGGGTATGTAGTGCTAGAACAAGGGGTAATGGTTTTAAATTGAAAGAGGATAGATCTATATTAGATATTGGGAAGAAGTTCTTCACTACGAGGGTAGTAAAGCACTGGAAAAGGTTGCCCAGAGAAGCTGTGGATACCCGCACGCTGGAAGTGTTCAAGGCCAGACTGGATGGGGCTTTGAGCAACCTGATATAATCGAAGATGACCCTTCCCATGGCAGGGAGACTGGAAATAGATGATCTTTAAGGTCCCTTCAAACCCAAACTATTCTATGATTCTAATTCAAGTGAAATAACCATAATAGAATGTCAAATGTTTTCTTCTGCACTATAAAGGAAAATATTCTCTTTCAACTCAGCAAGGACTTTGTAGGATAGGAGGATGAACCAATTTTCAGCACACTCTTCTCAGACTGTTCTGTGTGTTGGAAAACACTGCAGATCCCTTGAATGTAAATTGCAAATCGTTTCCCCCAGTCAGATAAAGGACACACACAAGGTTCTCCTTGTATTTATGTGTCTAGTGGTACTTGAGTCCATGGCAAACACTTAGTCAATAAGAGCAAACATCAATAGCAATAAAAAAGACTTGTCTTTCCTTTTCCTGCAAAGTCAATGGAATCTGTCTCATGTGATTTACTTGCCCACTTTTGCAGGTAAAATGGTCCCAGGGCTGGAACAATTCTGTTTGATAGGCACATTTTACAACTATTTAAATGGCTGCCAATATCATCATACATCTTCTGCCATCAAAAGTGTTGTCTTGCTAATGTTTTCTTGTTTATCACATCTGAATTATCTATATGTAATGCATAGAGAGCTTTGTTGCTATCACCTTAATTTCTGTACTTCAGAAATTGGATAACAATTTAGATGCCATTAAAAGCAGCCTAGTACTGCTACATATTTCAAGTATGAGCCAGTAAGGATAAACAATCTTCAAGATCCACATTATCTGCGACACCCTTTTACATATGCCATTTATTCATTGCAGAACTGCTTTTTGTAAGTTGGCTTTACTCACTTTAAGAAAGGATGACTGTCTGGTAATACTACATGACTAACCAAATATCAGATGCCATTTTCAAGCTTCAAATTTCAGTTTGCTCCTTGAAGAAGATAAACAGAAAAGAATGAAGGACAGTTAGAGCTATTCAGTTTCTGTTTGATTTGTCGAAAAAGGTGAAAGGTGTTATTCTGTGTCACCTTAGCTTGGTCCTTCTCCCTAACGACCACTATACCTTCACACATTTGAATGTCTCAAAAAGAATTCGCAACAGGGAATTTGTTAAGTACAACCTTGCAGAACTAAATGGACTTTGGTAGTATTTGTGTGGCATATCCTAAGCATTAGCAAACATTTCATCAGGCTTCTGAGCTGTTCCCTGTGTTAAATTAAAAGCTATGTATGATATACTTCGAAAAGAGAGCATTAGAAGGGCCTGAAACAGAGTGCCAAAAATAGAAAAGAAAGGCAGGAGGGCCAGTGAGAGCAATAAAGCATTAAAACAGATGGTGATATCAGAAGGACGGAAAGGGAAAAGGAGACAGGTAGAAGAACTCAAAAATAGCTTTGTAACAGAAAATACTCAAGACAAGTGTGAATATGGTGACTCACAAACTAACAATGTGATTGCTACATGTATTAATTGCATTGAATTTTGGATGCATGTGGAAACACAGACACAAATTTTGTAGGTGTACAAGGCAAAAAATTTTGTCAAAAATACTTTTAAAAAAGTCTGTAATATTACATAAAATGTTATGCCTTTTTAAGTAAGGAGCTGAAGACGAAGCTCTCAATGTCTATGTTAATCTACTTTCCCTGTTTCATAACATATCATGTTTGTCACATGCAGTCTGACCTCAGTGAAAATTTTTCACTTCCATCATCTTTGTTAATACAATTGTCCAAGGCTGTTCAAAGGCCTTCACCTTCTGGAATGAGTGGCATCATTATTTTTTAAGATATCCCATGTCCTTCACTATACACAGGAACCTGAACAGGTCAGGCATTTTCTTTTATCTCTGTAACTGCAATGTTTAATTTCCTGCAATGGATCTCAAATTGTTGTATCTGGTTTGTCCATAGAACTTGAAATAAATTCTGTTGTATTTTACAGGACATGATATCAAAGCCAATGGTATCACTCACTATTTCTTAGCCTGTCCCAACTACAAAGAAGTAAAATGACTTCACTTAAGCTATTGCGAAAGTGATTATTCAGTATTCTGTCTGAGGCATAGAAAAGATTTTATGCTCACTTTACAATGGGAGAAATAAAACCAGTAAAATTACTAGTATAAGATACAGAGAAAATACCGAGTCATGAACAGATTGTAGTAAATCTTAAAATCAATCAAAAATTAGTCTGCCAGTAAACAAAAATACTTTTGTGGGTTTATTGCCGGTACTGTAAACTCCATGTAACTGTGAATTTAACTGATGCTCCTTTCCAACATCAATAGATGCTGTGGATGTTTGACAGTGTCCCACAAAGAGCTCTGAAGAGTCTCAGAGAGCATGACTAGCATGACTAAACCTTGAACTTCAGAGAATGACATATTAGAGTGAGAAGGTCAACCCTAGTAACCAGGCTTACATTTTGCTGGTTAGAGATTATTTTTCACAAAGAAAAGGATTAGAGCTTCTTGTTTAAAACAAAAGCTGACATTCTGCTTTATAGTTATATATCCCCAAGGAGAGGGGAACAACTATACCAGCCAACTGCACAGCCCAAATAAGCTGAGTGTGTTTATGTGGACTGCACCTGCGCTCATATATTGTGAAAAAATTGGACTCTAGTCCCTGCCAGCAGAGGAAAAAAAAAGGTTTATTCACCAAGGTTCTGGCTTATTAATGTGTTTAGTTAAATTTATATCTATTCACTTAAAGCTGTATAAGAACATCAAAATCAGTAGCAATAGTGGACCCACACTTCAATTTCCCATGAAATTTAGGACTATCTATCATCTAGCCAGACAATTTTTACAGGTTTCAATTTAAAAGAATTTTATCTTTCTAATTGTTAGTATTGTTCATTAGCCTAATCCTTGATATAATTCAATGTATCAGAGCAATAAGTAACAACAATTATGTGCATGCTTGTCAGAAACAGAATGCAGAACGTATAGTCTAGAGTATATATTTATATGTATATATACTCATTAGGAAGAAATTCTTTACTCTGAGGGTAATGAGACACTGGAACAGGTTACCCAGAGAAGTTGTGGATGCCTCGTCCCTGGAAGGGTTTAAGAGCAGGCTGGATGAGGCTCTGAGCTACCTGGTCTAGTGGGAAGTGTTCCTGCCCACAGTAGGGGGCTTAGAACTAAATGATCTTTAAGGTCCCTTCCAACTCAAGCTATTGTATGATTCTATGATTCTTGTCCAGAAAAAAATAAACAATATGATATTTAGTATCAAAGATAACCCAAAAAGTAATTAAGCTTTGGAAATTTGTATATTTTTTTGCAGTCTTCCCTGTCTCATTTTTGTGTGCCACAGCAAAGTGTGTCTAGATAATATGATACCACCAATGTAACAATGCTGCTGAAAACAATAATGTATGAAGCTTAAAACACTCCTGCATGCACCACAGGTCTCAAAAACATACTGTGCAATTACTAATGTAATTACAATTCCACTGACAGTAAGCTGCAACCTTTCACACTCACATGATACTCTTTGCTTGTTTATCTGTGACAGTTTTAATGTGTTGGCAGATAAAACTTTCATCACCTTCATGGCAGCTTTGTGTGTCAAATCTGGAAAGCAGGCAGTTGCAGTTCTTACTTTATTGTGGCGTGTGAGCTGATCTTTAGACTTTACTCACCCTACCCTAAAAAATGGACAGCCTGGCAGACGTTTTCAAAATGTGTACACAAAGGATTCGATTGGAGACTGCATTCTGACACAGTTCTGTGTGTTTTCTTCTACTTTTTCTCTGAAGTAGTTCATAGTCTAATATAAATTGAAATGTCAATACCTTGCGTGACATTTACCTTCGTCTAGTAGGGGATCAAGCATAAAATAATACATGGATTTTCTCCCAGTTCAGCCAGGCTCTGCTCAACGAAGCATTTTTTTCCTTTCTATTTTCCCCAAGAAACTGTAGGAAAAAAATTGCACTTTACATATTGTTTGTAAATGCTCTTTGTATCTTTTGTCACCATCCCCTGGATCAAGAAGCAGAGACGTTAATCTTGCAGTATTTCTGGAAGCATCTGCACCAAATCATCTCTCATATAAGGAAGGGCTGAGAGAACTGAGACTGTTCAGTCTGGATAATAGACAGCTCAAGGGTGATCTTATCAATACGTAGAAATACCTGAATGTAGGATGTAAAGAGGACAGAACCAGGCTCTTCTCAGTGGTGCTCAGAGGTTCCCTCTGAACATCAGGAAATACTTTTTCACTGTGAAGTTGACTGAGAACTGGCACAGATTGGGCAGGGAGGTTGTGAATTCTCCATTCTTGGATATATTCAAAAGCCCAGATATGGTCCAGGGCAGCTAGTAATAGTCAGCCCTGCTTGTGCAGGGGAGTTGGACCAGGTGACCTCCAGAGGTCCCTTCCAACCTCAATGGTTGTGTGATTCTGTGAAATCTGTCAAGTTGGGCTGTTTCTCATGAGACATCCAAACCAACACAACAAACCTGAGTTGTTTTATAGAATCTTTACCTATAGACCTAAATGCCCTTGTTTGTGTATATGTAAAACAGAGAAGAGTAAGAAAATAAGCTCACTGGTTTTTAAGTTGCAGAGGAAAAAATATCATAATAAGACAATCAGCAACTCCAGTAATTAGAATAATACCTTTTTATAAATGTAATTAAATTTTTTTCAGCATTCAGAATTTTTTTCCTGGCTATTAGTAATAAACATAAAGCAGCTGATACTAGGAATGATATTTTATTACTGTCAAGGATAAAATAAAGTTGCACATATAGAATAATGAATGATGATAGAAAAAAAAAGTGCAAGCATGGTAATTGAAGCTCTAGAAATGTCCTAGACATCCTTATTGAAACTGCATCTGAATTTCACACATCTGAAAAATATTTTATTCTTTTTTAAATTATCAGGATGCTCATTCATTATTACAGCACCCTATTAATGATAGACGATATGTCCTCCAGTTATTCAAGTCTCTTTAGTAACAATTCCTGTGAAATGCTACATTTCAAGAATGCCAGTGACCAATGAGATTATGCATTTATTTAAAATTATTTAGTTTATATATTTAAATTGAAACTATGTAAGTCCCTAGAAAGGCAACCCTTTCTAACTGAAGAATCATGCCTGCAAGACAACACTGGACACATCATCCAGTTACACTGAACATCATCTCTTCCTCCTCAGTACACATTTGGAGAACTTATTCTACAGGTTAGGGCAAACTAAGCATGTAAGGATGGTTTCAGAGGATGTCCCGTGGGCCACAGTTGATAAATAGTGAATTACTTTACCTGGCATTTCTTCATTCCTGATTTGTACTGCCTGTAATCCTTTCCTGGTAAATGTGAAGCTTTTACACTCCCTAGGCAATCTGTCTGCTGCTAAGCCCTTTGAACTCTCATTTTTCTTGCCAAAAGGCAAGCAAACCTGTGTGAACACATATTCCCACCTCTGCCAGGTAAGTCTACAGAACACTTTAGCAGGTCTGCAGAAGTTTCCAAAAGATTTCAATTTTAAAACCAGTTAGGAAGTTTGGAGTTGGGGGATGGAGAAAGCAAAGAAAAAATCAAGCAAGAAATAACAGCTTTTAGATGTATACTGGCATTACAAAAGTATACAGCTGCAAGGTTATGCTGTGTTATTACACTATCCTATGAATAAAAATTATATTCCGTAAAGATATATTTGCAATAGAGCACTCTACCAAATATTTTTTTTAATGCTGTTAATATCTGTAGTGGGTACTATCATAGTTTATCTTTCTTATTACTCAGTAGTTGGCTCTTTTTACTCTTCCTCCCAATATATCTTGCTATAGATAGGATAAATAGAGCTAATAGTCTCCAGCCTGAAATGAGAGCCGTTTTTCAAATGACCTGTATGCTCAGGTACCTTTGAAAATTGCAAAGCAAAGTTACTGTCAGTGTGCAGTGCCCTCTAGTGATCAGCTCGGTGTAATCCTAGAAATAATACACTTCCTTTTCCTACTCGACGTTTCGTGATATTTACCAAAAAAAAAAAAAAATAAGAGAGAGAGAAAAACTATGGTGATGGCAATGATGATTTACAGGAGTTAGTAATTCTGGTTTTAGCCATCACATCATACAATGCAGAGTGGCTGCATGTTTTTCTTCCCAAGCACTTGCAAAATAATGCAGGCAAACAGAGAAATTAAAGAGCTCAGATTGTGTACCTGAAAACAGTAATGGCAAAACATCGTTGGTAACATCAGCCACTAGCTTATAATGTCAAATCCCCATTTTTCTCATTCTTAGAGAAGCATTAGTACAAGAAGGAAGAACTGAAACCATAAAATGTAATGCTTATTTGTACCGGAATTATCTATCTATTAGTATAAAGTACAAATTGTCTACAGTTATCCAAAACCTGCCAAAATGTTGCTTTGTTATATCCTAATAATCATTCTTCTTGATAAATCTAATTAACAGCCACAGTAAGTGACAGAAATATTTGCAATTCTCATGTTTATTCTATGAGCTTATGATTTTTATGAAGAAATAACACATGGGACCTGCTATTACAGGGGAAAGTTAGCAGGTAAAAAGCTTCATGCACTGATCTGAACCAGGAGGGCAAGGCTACTTTCAGGGAGGGATAGGAGAGGCAAGGGCAAAGTGCCTGGAGGCTGCAGCCAGGCAGCTGGTCAGGGCATTGTTGGGGTTTTGTGGTTCCTCATAAGCTCTTCTTTGGCCTTATTTTCTTGTGCATCAGAGAAAACAGATTCAGTCACAGCTCTGGATCATTACTTGAATTAACTTAAAAATGCATAAATACACAAAAGGGCCATTTGTTTCAAACTAATATATCAATTTAAATCAAATCCTGGTAAGACTCTACTTACAGGGCAGCTGCAGGCTCCCTGACTGGGAAGGAGAGGGTGTACTCAGGACACATCACATCCTCAGCTGTGGAAGGACCTCTTGAAATCAGTCGCAATTAGGGACTTCTTTAAAAAAGATCAAGCCAAAAAGACAAGACCACTCCAGTTTTCAAGAATCTCACACTAACAGTTCTCTTCCTTTTACCCCGGTGAGAGAAGCTTATTTCTGGTCCAGCTGTATTTAGATCTACTTTGTTTAGTGACATCAGTGATGAACTCTGAAGTGATTCAGCTCCAATAACCACACTGTCTGTTTGCCATGATGCTGATGTGAACTAAACAGCAAACAAATGGAAAATGTACTCAGGTTTTCAAAGGGACTAGGATCTCTGCCACAGAAAGGGAAAAAAAAAAAAAAAAAAAAAAAAAACACAAAACCCCCAAACAAAATCATCCCCACCTCGAGATAAAAAAAAAAAAACCCAAAAACAAAACTAAACACCCCCCCCTACAACCCCCCCTCAGTCCCTTTTCTGCATATTTTGCTGATCCACAATGTCTCTTTCCCCTGCTATCTCTGCTTTTACTATACAATTTGCCCTTAATTACTAGCTCAAAGAAGTAAGGAAGTGCAAATGAGGCATTCATTTTAGGAGAGAGAAAGGAAATAGAGCTATACAGGATATCCCAGAGCTACGTGAATCCTCTTTGGAAAAGCCCTGCTGTCAGTGACCACAGGCAGTGTTTGTCACCCCAGTGTAATGGTGAGCTCCACTGGTGCTAGCAGAATTCAGGCACCTGCCAGTCTCCACTGAGACAAGCAGTTCTGGTATGTAAGTGAGGAGAAACCCATGAGTCTGGGTCATTGCTATACCCACAGAAATCACCAGCACTTCTCAAACTGAACTGATCTGAAGACTGCTACTTCATGCAGAGTATAAGGTAGGCTAGCCACAATCTTCCTAGAGGCTGTGTGGAATGAAACACTAATAGCACCAAAATATGACACAAGTCATAGTCGTTTTCAATAGTAAAGTTTCACAGAATGGATAAAATGCTTGTTTGAAAAAGTAAATTTCTCCATCCTTCCTCACTTGGTTGTCAGATTTATTACACATATAAACCAGTGCAGTATCCTCAAAACCCACAAATTCTACATGATGTTCTCTTGTAACAACCATTGAATAATTTAGAGTAAGAGTATATATGAAGGCTTATAATACAGACAAGTTTATGAAGCTTAGTATTTACACTGCTGTTACAGGACAAGGAGGAAATTTCACAGTTATGATTGCTTAACTGTAATAGAAAATGCATCCAAGCAATCTGTCTGGATAATATGTTTATCCTTTTTGAATATACATACCAGATTCTACTAATATTTTACAATAGTTTGCTTTAGTTTGACATATATTTTTAAAGATAAAAGTAATACATTATGTGAATTAACAAACTTGTGAAGTCCAGTATATCATAATTCCCCCAGCTGAAGAAACATTCTGAAATCACTCTATATACTTTGCTTTCTAGAATATAGTTTTATATTTATCTCAATTTAAAGATGAGAAGTCTAGCTCTTCAAATGTGACTCGATTTTGCTACACATTGCACCAGTCTTTCTCATTTATGCATTTTTTCAGTCATCTTAAAATTTTCATACTTAAACTGAGTGTAAATGCAAATCCAGCCCTGTTACACTTATTATAAGCAAGTATTTATAATCTTTGTAGTATGATATTTTTCCTTATACTACTTGTTTTCTCTAGGAAGAAACTCAACTTGTAGCTGGCTGCAAATACGACCTATCAGTGTGCCCAGGTGGCCAAGAAAGCCAACAGCATCCTGGCTTGCATCAGAAGTAGTGTGGCCATCAGGACTATGGCAGGGATCGTCCCCCTGTACTCAGCACTGGTGAGGCTGGCCCTCAAATATTGGGTTAAGTTTTGGACCTCTCACTACAATAGGACATTGAGGTGCTGGAGTACGTCCAAAGAAGGGCAGCAAAGCTGGTGAAGAGTCTAGAGCACAAGGCTTATGAGGAATGTCTGAGGGACCTGGGGTTGTTTAGCCTGGAGAAACGGAGGCTCAAGGGAGACTTTTTTGCTCTTGACAACCACCTGAAAGGAGGTTGTACTAAGGTGAGGATCAGTCTCTCTCCTCCCAAGTAACAAGTGAGAGGACAAGAGGAAATGGACTCAAGTTGCAGCAGGGGAGGTTTAAGTTGGACATTAGGAAACATTTCTTCACTGAAAGGATTTCTTCACTGAAAAGATTGCAACAGGCTGCCAAGGGAAATTCTTGAGTCATCATCCCTGGAGGTATCTAAAAGATGGGTAGATGTGGTGCTTAGTGTTGACCTGGCAGTGCTGGTTTAACAGTTGGACTCAATGATCTTAAATGTCTTTTCCAACCTAAAGAATTCTATGATTGTCACAACTATTAATGAGGTATGGACACCCAATTCCCTTGTATAGCTTTGAAGATGTTAGCCATAATAGTAAATACTCTATCTCCTGAGATGGATTTCATCACCTACAGAGATTTGCTAACTATGAGTATTGGTTTGCTTCAGAACTGAGCATTCTCCAAAAGGGATTGACAGCAACCCAGGAAGTCATCAAGTCATGAGATGCAAAACCCATAGGTCACAAGAAGCTGGCAGAAAGAGAAAAACATATCAACGGCATCTCCATATTCCCCCAACCACTAGAAATGCTGTCTGTGCAACCTATATTACACACATATTTTCACAATGAACATAAAGAAACACACTCTTTTTCATTTACCTTTTCAAAACTGGTATTTGCCCCATAATATAGGGTCTAGCAAAGAAAGCAGAATACTGTAAAATGAATTTATTCACCCTCAACTGGTCCTGGTAATGAAGAAGATCATGCATGGGCATTATAGATAACTTCTAACAGAAGGAAGTTAGACACTTGCTGCTATTTCCTGACAAAGCTGTCTGCTTCTCTTTGTTAGTCACTGGAATGTCAGTAAAGAAGATGCTTATATTAATTATAGCTTTCAATCTGCACTGAAAACACATTTACATGACTGAGCTCTAAGACTGTGCCGAAGATCTCAAAAAAAATCTTGATCAGACAAATAATGAATTGCAGTCCCCACTTCTTGCCACTACTTCCTCACAAGAACTCACATTCTCTGCTGCAGAGTCAGATGAAGTGAGTTCTTACATGGTCTGACATGGAGCCAATTTGTGCTTAAACTTTTCAGTGATAAGATGATGATTTTTGCTTATTTATGCTTTATGTTATAGCAACACACAGTGGAACTCCACTTTGTAAATTTTTTTTCAATCTGATGCCAAGTAAGTTCAAAATCTGACATGCAATTATTTTTAGGGGAGAAAAGTAAACAAAGAAACAGGAATGTGTCCTGCTATGTTATACATCTTCAAGGACATTAATTTCCAATATAATACGGGATTTAAAATCTTGCTCTGACTAAACCATTTTTTATTCCCACTGCTGGCTCAACTCCTGCATAACTGGCTACTTTGCACAGGCTACCCCTCATGTCTGAACAGAAATTCAATCTCAGATCTGAAAAGTCTGCTGGAAGAAATGTTTAATAACCTGGCACTATTTCAAGGGAGAAAAAATGTTCAAATAATTCAGCACAATTGAAGGGAAAATATCATCACAAATTCCAAATCCTATCTGTATTTTCTGTATCTGTGAAGTTGGCTGGGCACAGAGTGGATTCCAGAGGTCTAGTGCATGAGGTGGAATCTTGACCCTGCTCTAAGTACTGTCCTTTCAAAGCAGACAGACCATATTTTGTATTTCACCCATCACAGAAGAGAGTTAAGAATCATAAAAAATGGGGGTTTTTTCCACACCCATGTATTAGAAGTCTGTACAGAATAAATACGTTACTGTCATTTCTCTGGGCTGAAGTATACAACTGCATGCTCTGTGTGAGACTGTTAATAAAACCAGGTATTTCCATCTGTAATTTAAGATATTTCTACACCTATTTACAGATATTTGTATCTGTATATTGAAAAAAGACTCTAAACAGAGAAGTGTGAACAAACTGGCCCAGGATATGCTGGAAATGAAAGAGAATGATCATTCTAATAGTGTTGTGGATGGTGAGCATGGCTGGAGCAGTCAAATTTTCAGAGAATCCTCTTGCCATGCCACTAAGCAGTCAACAGCAAAATGAGTCAGCTGCAGCTTCTATTTTTTCTCATTCTTTTCAAAAGCTAACAGTAATCTAGCCTAAGTGATGAATTGTCTAAAAAGAGTTTAACAGTAACAAAACAATTGTTTGGAAAGGGAGGGACAGATGATACATATATATTTAGGCTTGGGCGGCTTCCCATCCATAAGTCAAACCTGTTGTCACTGTCATGGGCATGTCAAGAGTACAGCACCTTCAGGCATCTTTAGCCTCTGCAAACAGAAGAGATAATGTAAAATAAACTTAATAGATTATGCCTTGTTAGTTACAGTTATACCTGTATCCCAGTGATGATACCAGCAATATTACACTCCTGCAAGCAGTTTGGTGAAACCATTACCATACAGCAAGATCTCAAGAGCCACTTTACAAAGCTTTGTTCAGAGGGGGGAAAAAAAAACCAAACCAACAACAACAAAAAAAAAACCAAACGGATAAAAGAGAATTATAGTATGAGAGAGAAAAATAATTATACTCAATTCAAAATCACTCATTGTAAGACAACTGGCTATTTTTTTTTAAATGCTCTTTTTCCTACTATAGAAAAATTCCTGACCTAGCCAATTCTGTAAAAGAGTTATAATTCTGGTCTCTTGTGGTTGATACTTGGTGTAGATGTATGGGATAAATTCCCAGAGACCTGTGACTTTCCAAACAAGAAATACAGTAAATAATACTACGTGCTTTCTGCTTCCTTTTTCCTCAGCTGTGAAAACTACATTTTCTTGGGACATTTCTGGTCTAATTCTGAAGTCAATATGATTTCTAAGGTACTGATAAGTATAATTCAGTCCAGTAGGTTTCCACATAGGAAAGCCAGATGGATGCTGTGCTATATTTTTAGGAATTCCTAAAAAAGTGTGGGGAAAAAACACAAAATTAAATAGACTATATCATTTGACACAAAATTAGTTCTGTGTAGCAAAGATTTATGAGACTACCCGCTGTTACATTGCAAAAACACATCAGTCAGAAGTTGCAGGAATGTTATTGCTGATAGAAAATCACCTGTACTTTTGGCACATCACAGCATACTCGTCTACTGACTGGATCACAGCCCATGTACACATGCATATGAAGAAAGACCTTTTCATTCTGACGGCTGTTTTGATAAGTCCTGTCTCATGGTAATGGTAAAAAATATGCTTCCGGCATTCCAGTTGAGGGAAGCATCTTGGTTTAGATGCTAGATCAGGTAAGTAATTCACATAATTCAAATGTCATTTTATCTCCAAATCAATTTCAAGTCAATGCAATGATTAATTTCTTTCACTATATACTCTCTTTTCCCAGGAAACAAATGTTATTCCTTCCTGTTAGAAAAGTAGTTCCTTTCAGCCTCTTCAGAAGCAACCTGGAGAGAAAATAATGCAACACATTTTTTCCTTCACAGCTTGCTTAGGTATTTCAGATGTGATGCTCAAGTGTTGCTTAAAATTGTGACTTCGTTCAATGCGTAGTGTTCCATACCACTATTGCTATTTAAATTGTATCTCATTTGCTGCTGTTTTGAACATTCACACTGATGACTGAGACATTCATCTGAACATCCTTTAGGAGGTCAAAATTCACAAGTGAGCAGAGTTCTACAGAAGACGGTTACGAATACATCCATCAGAGAAGCATGCAAAGGTGGGTCACTGCCTGTCACACTCGTGGCAGCATATAATGGCACAGAGGCAATGGTGCTTAAAGTCATTTTAAGCACCTCAGCTAATGGGATTTGTCATAACACATTTCATCGAAAATTTCAGACCGTGCTGCTGCTGTGTTCAGTGCATTTTAACCACTAAAGCCAAAAGTCAGCCCATTGTCCGCAACGGCAAAAGCAATGACGACACCACCACTGCTGAGCCAGTTTCCACCAGCTGATAACAGGGGGCAAATTTATGCACCCTGGGAAAAATTATGTTCATTGAACATAACCTCACTGGAGTTTTTCAGCCATTCCTTCAACACTCACTATATTACTAATTCTGAAGTGTGTGTTTATTTTCAACAGCCTGATGACATATATAAGTAAAGTACTCACTGAGGTGCTTATTTGGCTTTCATATTTGAAATAGCTTTTATATTAATATCTCAGTCTCCCAAATGCTAATTCATTAGGGGGGTTGGGTTCTTTTAATTACATGTTTTCTTCATGACTCATCCATATTTTTTCCTGCTAATTTTGTTTATTCATTTTGTATTATGTTATTTTTACTTCAATGAAAGAAAACCAGATACTTTTTATGGATTTCTTGTCTTCTCAGGCATTGTAGCACCTGCCTCTGTGAGGAAAAGCTGTGATGAGGCAAATAAAAATACTCACACTTAGGACTGAGTCTGAATTTTTAAACTTCTCACAGAGAATTTAAATCATTATTTGCCTACAGTGAGACGCATTTACAATGAAGTGAGAGAAGAAAATGCAGTCTAAAGTGCTGAAAAATAGGTCACCTTCATTAGACAACATAAAGGACCTATGATGCACAATAATTTTCTGAGCACTGAGACTTCTGTTGTCAAAGAGAGGTGACAGCAGGAGGAAAGAGAGAACACCTGAAACCCAGCATCATGCAATCTGTCCTGTAGAACAGGGGGAAGGGACATTGCTTTATCCCTTGCATGTGGTACGCTTTATACGTGTCTGAGGTTGACACCACTACTTAAGCACAACCAAAACATAACTAAACTGCACAGTAGTTTCATTACATTATATCTTTCTCACTTTATTATTAAAGGAAATATGAATATATGTATCATTTTCAGGTGGAGGAAAAATAGGTACTGCTCAATCTTATACCTATGTTTTCATTCTTAAAAAGACTAATTATTTTCCAAATCATTTGGAAAGATTTCTGCTTCATTTCCAGACTGTGTTAACTGAGTGTCTTTTCCTCTGCTTTATAAGCAAATCATTGAAGGCCAAATGCCAATTTCCATGTGGCTTCCACCACATGCATTAATACAAGCAAAATTCAATTCCTTTTTAGCTCAGAATATGCGGATCACTGAAGAAAATGTGAAATGTCTACATCACCAAGGTATTTAATTAAAAGTTAACAATCCAATGAGCAAGGGTTTTTCCACTAACAACTTTCACTGTAATGACTGGATAACATTTTGGAGAAATTTATGCAATTAAGTTAGCAATGTCTATTCTAGACAACTGAAATTGTTATGTGCTTGATGACTGAGACGTATCTAATCTTTTTTACTACACAATGCATAGTTATCTCTATTTTGCTCAATTACAACATCTCCTTTAATCTACTTCTTCTGGCACTAAGATACTCTAATTGTCTGTTCTTTAATTGCTCTGCCATAAATAATTCAATTAATTTAATAAATCTATGATTTCCACATGACTTTTTAAAGTTCTTACGGGAAATATTTTATCTTGGCACATAACAAGTAGGCATTCCTAAGATTATGCAAGTATTACAACAAATATAAAACGGGACCACAGCCAGTCTTTAGAATGGTAACCTGATGCATAATGTGAGTTCTGCTTAAGCCCACCTACCAATAAATGACTTCTTTTTTTTTTCTAGTAACGATTAATTTTAAGCCTCTACTGATACATTTTGCCTACATCAGGCAAAGCTGCAGAAGTCAGGAATCTCCCTGGACTGTTCTGTGGAAATGCTGCTGTGAATGTAAAGGCTCACAGCAGCATCCAAAACTCAGCTGCTCCCCCACTGCATCTCTGCAGGTTCTCTGTGTTGTGGCTAACGGAACACGGCTGAGAGATCTGCATGCTATATTTCACAATAACATTTACAAAACAAAGTTTAGCTAAAGAGGAAGAAAATGACCAATAAAGCTATTCAGCGTGTTGAAAATTCATTTTCTGTGAATATTTCCTCGCCGAGATTTGATGCCATTTTGAAGTCTTACTGACCCTGAAAAACACCTACTAGGAGAGAAGGCTTTGGGTCCAACTACTGATTATCAAGTACTAAAGTAGCTCCTTGTAGCTACTTTATCATCTAGCTAGCAATGTTTTTTACACTACCACTATAAACATGGAGGAAGGTTTATGATGCTAATTTTTAACTAAAGGGCATATGTATATGCTGACATCTTAAAAATATGGATTGAATTTGTTGTCTTGAAGCTTTGATTCTTCTGACCTCTGTATTCAGCATGCGTTCCCAGAAGCTTGGCTTGACATGTACCACCAGTCAAATCACTGATGAAGCTCTTGACACTGTTTAATAAGGAAACCAGACTTTATGAAGTGTTTAATATTTTATGGAATCACGGGATACTTTCACTAAACTGTTATTAAGCATTATCCATCTGGAGTCAGCTCTGTAAAAAGTGCTTGTTACTGGAATGGAAGAAAGGAGCAAACCTAAATAATATTTTGCATATCTTCATCCATAATTAATATTTTTTAATTCATGCAGAGGTATTGATGCAAAGGCAACCAGAACTGTATGAACATGGGAAGTAGGAAAAATAAGGATAAGAAGAGAGAAAGTAGTAAGGGTGAAAAGGTATTTTAGCTGAAGGAATAAAAGACAGTAATTGACAACTACTCTTGGGTTTTCAATTATGCAATAAGATAAATGAGGGTATATTCAAGGTCAGGCTGGATGGGGCTCTGAGCAACCTGATCTAGTTGAAGATGTCCCTGCTCATTGCAGAAGAGTTGGACTAGCTGACCATTAAAGGTCCCTTCTAACCCAAACCGTTCCATGATTCTATGAGTCTGTATAAAATTGTATGATGGATAGCCAATAATGTGGACCAACCCCATGACAAATCTGATAAAGAAGGAGAGTATTATATTACCCAGATATGAAATGAGACTCAGCATTTTCTCTTCTTTGATGCTTTCTACTGTGTTGTATTGGGGGCTTTTTCTTTTATAATTGATAATTTTAACAGATCAGAGATCAGACATTTAAAATCATTAAAACAAATCTTGTGGGTCAGGTTCCCTGTAAATGTTTAGTTAAGGCCTCTTTCTCCACACCTCTTTTTTCCTGTGGTGCTGAAGGCCATTTCTGGGCCCATCATTCCTGAGTGATAATCATCAAGTATTACTTTCCATTTTGAGGCTTTATTGGTATCTTGAAATAAGAATAGTGACTTTTTGTACAAATGTGGTTACCAGATTCTGTGCTGGTTTTGAGGTAGAGGAGCTAATGCAAAAATGCTGAGGTCCACTGCATGGTTTTTGAAAAAAACTAAGCAACAGTGGAGATGCAAAGTGTGTGAGGGTGTCAACTGTACCACTGAGACATAACAGATTGACATTAAACATGCATTTGGTACTTCAGGCCTGACAGACTTCTCAGCTTACTCCTGCTGTGTTCAAATGGGGACACAAATGGGTCTCAGCTGGGATATGTGACAATCACTGAACAGTCTCAACTGTCAGTTATTAAAGTGTCCCAAATAAAACTAGTGTCATCTCACTGCTGCAGTCTTTTTTTTTTGGCATTAAGCCAACAAGATTACTTTACAGATAACACAACCAAGCTGGAAATGTGGTTGGCTGGTGCAAATAACTTTATAATGCTATTCAGGTCCACACCAGACCAAATTTAAGGCAACAGAGAGATAGCCCTTCCTTTCTTGTTGATTGCACCAATAGGAAAATTTCAGTACCAGGAAACCAATCTTGTATTTCAGATAAAGAATAGCTGATGGCAATGGAAGCACAGTCTCCTGCTGTTAGCAGCATGGGGAAATCAAAGATTTACAGGAGGAGCAGAACCCTTGCTTTAAAAATACACAGTTGAGAACATGAAGATTTAACAGTTCAGGAGCCTGAAGTTCACATTTTTGTTTCTTGTGAAACTACAGAAAAAGTGAAGTTGTAAGAGATCAGACTGAACAGTAACACCCTAGAAAGCTGAAGATGCCACCTCCTGGAAGTGTCATTTCTTTTCCCATGTTTACACAGCACAAGATACTGAACTGTGTGTAGAACATGATAATTTAGCATTATCCTAGCACAACTCCTTGAAAGCAGCTGCTTTTCTCCTCTGACCCAAATGGTTCTGCATAAGTTACTGAACTGAAGACTGCACAGCACTAGATATTTGTTAAATCTCATTGCTGCTGCTGGCACTATAAATGCCACAGTTCCATTACTGACTAGTGTGTTTCCTTCCACGAGCCTATATTCACAATTAAACTGGAAACATCCATTAATTTTTCACAAGGAACTAAAAAGGATAATTGGATTTTATTAAAATAAATCACTGACAGCTTTTAATGCAAATGCATGGGTAACATCAAAGACACTGAAGAGCTGCTGAAAGAAATAATAATAAAACACTGGATCAGTCTCACAAGTTTTAGCTGGCAACTTTTCCCCAGCCAGAGGGCCTGTTCTATTAAAACATGGCAAGTACTTAGCAGCAGAAAAAGAATAAAGAGAATTTTTCAAGAGGTGATTGCCAGATCAACACCACAAGAAGTTACTGAGTTTGATAAAGAAATGAGACATCAAGAGTGGAGTTACTGCAGAGTTCCCTGTCCTCCATAATTATCAGAGAGGACAAAATGTGCTACAGGGGGATACAAACCAGGGTAGCTTGTAGGCAGAGGAGTACTGAGGTTGCATTTTAAAGCTCAGATCCTCACGTTACACCCAGAGAAAGATACCATAATATCCCACATGACAAACAAAAAGTCTACCAAAAAATGAAAGGAAGGATAAAGGAGGTAAAACATCAGAAAGCTGCAGGTGAAGATCAAGCCACCAGAGAGATGTTAAACATTTGTGATGATGAGCTCATCATATGAGATTCTCAAATACAAGTCAATGCCAGCTGACATTTACTGGTATTTACATGCTTTATTGAGCTTTCTGATCCCAGACTCCAAAATCTGATTCTTTCACACACTTTATGTCTTTCATCTTTGCTTATTTTTTTTTTCTACTCTCCATTGTTTCATCTCTAATGATTTCCATCCTACTCAGTAACCAATCCATTTTATGAACCTGTATTTAAAAAATAAGATTAGGTAAGTACTTTAAAAAAAAAAAACAAACAACAAAAACCCAGACATGTACAGGGAAACTACCAATGATCAGAAGAACTTTACAAAAACCATAACTAGAAATAGGTAGACATTAAAATTCCTATGATGAATTTTTTAATACTGGAAATGCACACACCATTAAATGGACATTTACAGATATTTTATTCACTCTTGCCTTTCCTCTAACAAGGCAAAGAGTTTGTGTTGATACAGAGATTCATAAAGATGCTGACTGTGTTTACTACCTCTGTATTTTAACTTTCTTAAACTAAAATAGTGGAGTGAATGACTTTGTTACTGTTCTGTTAACGCATTAAACTCCTGCCAGAATTAGCTACCAAAAAAATGTCCAAGACTTAATAGGACAGATTTCACACCTGATTTTCTATTGCTTGAAGATCACAAAATCCTGACAGACTCACCATCAAAGCCACAGAAGTTTTAAGGCCCCACAAAATAAGAAAAGATGTACTTTGACATTATACAGATACATGTATGTGATATTTACTAGAAACATTCACAGTTTAGGATTGAAAACAGAAACTGAAAGATGGAAAAGAATAAACATGCTCATGTGTGTGATCTGTATTTTTACTAAACTCTTTTGCCTGTCCTTCACAACTACCATTGAGTACTACACCTGAATAAGAGTCTGAAGGAGGGTTGGGAGTGAACACATAGTTCATATAAAGGTAGAAAGGATGTCAAAGACAGTAGTACTGTGATTTGTAAATAGAATGAGTAAGGAGGAAGTTGCTTGTCCAAAGAAACTTGGGCCTGGACCCCAGCAGAAAAAAAAAATAAAGTCCGATATAAACTCTCTCTTCAGAAATGTGACATTCTTGTGGCGAAGGAAGTCAGTGAAACAAGGTTTAGGCAGGGCCACCTCCAGCACTGGGCCTATAATGTGGTATCACTATGGGGGAAAAAATCAAACCCCTTTCTGGGAAATCAGCATGCTGGGGTGCCTCACAATGCTGGATTTCAAGAGAGCAGACTTTGGTCTCTTTAAAGACCTGCTTGGTAGGGTCTGACCCCAGGGTCTGGGGGGAAGAGATGCCCAAGAAAACAAGTTACTATTCATTAATATTAATAACTTTTGTTTTAGCCCACCAATACTGATTTTCAATTTTCAGTTGGTTTTAAAGTTGAGAAGCAGAGAACTTTCTGCTTATTTCAGACCTGCTCAGATCAGTATATACCAATATTACAAAGGAACTTGATAAGTTCCCTAGTAATAACGTAATAGTCCTGTGGCTAAAAAAAGATTGTGTGTTTTTCCCAACAAAACCCCTTATAAGCTTGCCCTGCAGTTAAACTGCTATAGCAAACTGTAAAAGTCCATTCACATCCATTATAAGAGGAGTATCACCTGCAGTTTTATTGACTGTCAGAAAACAGGTCCCATTTTGTGAAACAATAAAAATCAAATGTAGTGTAAAATCTCCCAAGGTTGTAGCCTGTAACCTTATAACATCAGAAACGACAGCAATAAGCCTTTTTTTTTTTTTTTTCCCCACTTCGAACTCCTAAAGAAAGCAGAGATTACATTCCAGAGCAGGGAGTGCTGCACCCATTGACATATTACCATGCACAGACACTACAAAGGTATCAGAAAATATCTTCAATTTGATTTTTTTCTTAGTGCTGTACATCTCTATCCAACACAGAAACACGGAAAGGCACAGCCTATTAGCCTAATACGGGTAAATTCTAAGGACTACTCAAAATGTAAAGCATTAACAACACAACGTAGTTTTGGTATGTTATGATGCTCTTCCTAGCCTGTCATTTTTCACTGCTTGGGTTCCCCTGAAAAGTTATGCAAAGTGAAAGAACACGTGGGAAGCATAACTGAATTGTTCAGCTATAAGTTCATTGTATCAGGTTTGCATGGCAAGGATTTGTTAGCACGGGATCTACAGGGGTGGCTTCTGAGAGAAGCTGCTAGAAGCTTCCCCTGTTTCCAATAGAGCCATTGCCAGTCAGCTCCAAGATGGATCCGCTGCTGGCCAAGGCCAAGCCCACGGTGATGGTGGAAGTGCCTCTAGGATTAACAGACTTAAGGGGGCAAAATCCTGCAGTGCAGCAGCAGCCAGGAGAAAAGAGTGAGAAAATGAGAGAGAAAGCTCTGCAGACACCAAGATCAGTAAAGAAGGAGGAGGAGGAGATGTTCCAGGCAGCAGAGCAGAGATTTCCCTGTCCAGCTCAGGAGGGGGAGTGATAGAGGGGCTTTGATGGGCACCTGGCATCTACTCAGGGTCAACCCACCACACTCATACAAGGCCATATGTGATTTTCACGTACAGAATGTATGAAGGGTCACCATGGAAACGTGAAGGTATTGTATGCTCGCTACTCTGCTCTTCTTCTGCATCACTGATAAGGTTCAGATTGGGCAATGGGATACAGCTCCACTATTCTGGATCTTGATCTTTCTTCTCTGGATAAGAAGTCATGAGCCAGTTTTCAGAGGCAAAATATTTGGTAGGAGTGTAGTGACTTTCAGCTGTGCCTCAAAGCATGTCCACTGCAGAAAATAAAAGAATAAAAGCTATGGTCTTAGAAAAGAGACAGCTTCTTCCAGATCCATTCCAGGGTCCCTTCCTTCAGCACTTGAAAAAAGGGTTGGCCATGGATTATGTGGGGGACTCCATACATTAGGCACCCTATATTCAGTTTCAGAGGCTGCATCATTCTTCACTTGCTTGACAGAGACCAAACTCAAATGCTTGAATTGTGACCATGCTCCCATCTTCAGGAGTGTCTTCATTAAGACAACTTTTTAAATGTGCCTTCCACCTTTGCATTCAAACTCTAGTTTCCACTGAAGGGAAATTCATGTGGAGAGCCTGGATGGATCCAGGCACTCCTGTCAATCTTTCTAGGTAGCCTGATGGCAATATTGGAAAGTACAATTCAACGTTTAAAGATAAGAAACTGTAGAATAAATCTTGGTCTGTATCAATACACAAGCATGTCAAGCAAAATACATTTGTCAACATTTATTATTGAAGACATTTTCACCTGAGAAACAAAGGACTTGGAAAGATTTTCAAAACTAGCCTGCACTCAGACACCAAAGTGCCCTAATACTTCACCCAAAGTACTCAATAGTTCCATTAATTTCAACTCTTTCACAGACATGAAGTTAGATAAAAGTTCCCTAAATCTGAAAGAAAGAAAACATGCAGTAATGCACATTATCAGATTGTTTTTCTGATATCATACATAGCAACACTTTAAGGAACTTTACAAAATAGGAAAGTGCATGCATTATGTAAGAAGGTAAGTTGCATTTAGAAACAATGAATCATTTTTACATTGCTGATCTACTGCTTTGTGTTTTAAAAGAGACTGAGATCCTTACCTGTAAAGGAAGAATTATTTAAGAAAGGAATGCCAGCTCACAATCCCATATTTAACAATTAGTGGAATGTCAGTGTAAGACTAACTTCAAGTACACATACAAATTTAGAACAGGCTTCACAAGCTTCGCACTGATGATTGCAAAATTGGAATTTGTAGCTGACAACATACACACAAAAAAATCCTAGGCTTATGTAAGGAAGCTTTCACTTTTCATCAGTCCTAACTAAAACACTGGGAAAGGAACCACAGGGGAACAGAAATTCAGACTACCCACCTACTCCCCACTGGCCTTTCTTCGGCATCCATTCGGGAACAAGAATAAGCCTACTCTTCCCTCATTTAAACTCAATATGTTCTCCTTAATCAGAAAACTTCAGGATGCAGTACAAGTTTGTATCTGAATTAACAGTTTAAACAGGAATCAACCATTTATACGTGTAGCTAGAATCACTTACAGAGCCCAAATATGCCCCCTAGGAACCTTTCTTGTACCTTTCAGAGCAGGCACATTCACTGCAGTCTCTCGTTAAGCCCCAGTAAGAGTTGCAAGAGACCTTGACCAGGCAACCAAATAAAAATAACTTGACACTGCAGACACACTCACTTGATTAAAGCTGTGGGTAATGCAGGCTATCCAATTTCAGGTCTGTCCAATTATCAGTTTGAGTTTTCTTTTTTAGCCCAGCATGAGTTCAGATTTGAGTCTTAGTTGAGTAAATAGCTGCCTCAAACAGCAGCTGAACAAGGTATCTTCATTAAAACTTAGCTGAAGATAGTTTGAGTGCTTGGGCAAGGGGAAAAAAAAAGGAAGAGGAGAAAGTAAATGAGGAGCTCAGACTAAGAGCTCCCTTTTATCTAGGCAATGTAACGCAAATCTTTTCTATTGTGCATTTTAAGATGTAAATTGGATTCAAGTTGATGTCCACCTGTCTTAAACCAGCAGGGATCTCTTCCTGCCTTTATCAAAGCATCTCTCTGCCAATTACTGGCTGCTGTGACAGTTGGAGATTTTTTGTGTGTGTGCAGACTTTTACAAATACAAACTCATTAAAATTAGCTCTTTCACCTTCTGATTCCAAGAAAAATTGTCACCGTGAAAAATATCAGAGATCAAGTGATCTGTATTGTCTAATTACATCTGAAAGGATCTAGACACTTATGTTTATGAGAAAGAAGTTTTATTTTCTTGGTGTTTTCCGTTTTCAAAAATGTACTATTTTTAAGAGGAAAAACCATTAAGTTAATACAGAAAGATTCTTAAATTCTTTACTCACTACAGACAGACAGCTCTCTGTTCATTAAAGTAAATTTTATTTAATAGCAGTAAGCTGAGATTTCCTGGTTAATTTAAGTAAATTCTCTGCCACTCCATAGAAAAACAGACATTTACTAGAATAATTATATGGAGCTCATACACTGGAACTCACTGAATCGTTAAAAAGCAACAAGTTCAGATCAAGTTGCTATAATCTCCCAGTTGTTTAAAAAAAACAAACATGCATCTCAATGATCACAAAACAGATTATTACTTTAATTTGTTTAGCAGTGAGAAGGAAAGGAGGAAACAGATTTTTTTTTTCTTGTGGGCTTAAGGAATTTTGCAGCAGTCTGGCTTTAAAAGTTGTACTTCATTTTTTCATGTCTTCACAGGTTAATTTATTCCATTGTAAATACTTAGTTTGAGGATCATTCATGACCACTTTTTTGCTAATGTTCTGTATTTAAAATGAACGCTGGAGGTATGTTCAATTACTAGGGATGGGCACACATGTCACAACTTTGGCTGCCAAGCCATAGCATAGCTATATTTATGATAAATCTCAGCTGTTACCTGAGGTTTTCTTCCTCACTAGTGATGAACCCATTCCCTGATATATTGATTTGCTATGGATTATATATACACTTTTGAAGTGCTCAACACTACTGCAAAAATTCAGCAAGCACACAGGGCTGGTGTGGCTGGAGTTGGGAACCAGACCCAGGAGAGTCAAAGGCCGCAAAAGAAACAGACCACACTGGGGAAGCAAGCAAATGGGAAAGGAAACACACATGAACCAGGAAGAACCACTTATCCATCTCTAAGGAGATGCACAGCCTAGCTTCTTGGATCATAATGCCAGCAACTACAGCATCAACTGCAGCATGTTGATGTGGAGGCCATATCTAGGGCAAGACTGTACTGTAAGTGAACTTATCCACTGCATGACAGGGACTTACTGGAAGCCATCATAACATGGACAGATACATGGTGTATCATATAGTAGAAGTAAGAAAATTTTAAAGTTGTTAAAATGCAAAACAGGCATTTTTCTGTATGTACCACATTTGTTCTCAGATTCATGACCTCTCCTTGAAAAACATGAGCTGAAGTTATGGAAATTAAATATAACTGAACTAAGCCTTTCTGTCTATGTGACAAAATATATACACAGCTCATCTGCAGTTATATACTATACTGTCTACATTAGACATTCCCCAGTACCCATATGATAATATTTTTAGTTTTATAAACCATAGTAGTTATGTCTTTGTTCACTGTGTCACTCAGACAAAATGGAAAAGTAAACACTAATCCTCTATAAAGGGGAGATCAGATTAAAAGGGTTAATTTGAAGACAGGAGAGAGTTATTCAGAATTAAAGAATAATCACCTTCAATACAAGGAAGTCATCTGAAACCAGCTTCCAGAAAGGCTGAGTGTGAAGCTCTAGGGCAGAAGATTGGAGATCAAAGAAAGTTCTCCTGAGTACCACTACACAGTGCTCCAGATACAGCAAAAGACTAAGGTATATATTAGATACAGTAGAGGAACTGTAAATTCTAACTGAAGATCAAGCTTATATAATGCAAAGATAAATCATTAAAAACATTTTGTTTGAATGGCAAGCATCAGCACAGGAAATTAAAATTATTTTTCTCATCTGAAACATCCTTAAGTTCTCACAGAGCAGATTAAAATTCTGTCCATCTCTCCTGACTTCGTACTTCAGAGACCATTTTCTCTAAGCATTGCAATGTGGTAACGTATTGTTATTTTCAAAGACAGAGCAATATTGTGGAAGAATTTTCCAAAACAAGCTAGATGTCTACAGTAGAATGAAAAGCAAACATAAAAAAAAAAATAATTTAAACTCTAAAGCCTTTAAAAATATGTGCCTGCAGTGTACAGGTATGAATATATATATAAATGGGCATACATACATATGCACACATATGTGTATATATACACAGATAAATGAAGATATATTGATACAGATAAGGAAACAGCTATAAATATAAATGTGTGTGTGCATACACATATTGTAAAACAAAGAGAAGAATTAAATATTTCACCAGTATATTCTGCACTTTGCAGAAACTGAAACTGTAAAATCTCTTCATGTAGGAACACCACACATTAACAAGACATGGCTTGAGAGAGGGGGTTCAGCTAGCACAAGAGCCTAACACGCAAAAGTGCTCCTCATAGCAACCAGTTGCATTCACGCTGCTGCTAGCAGAGCAAGCTGATCAGCTCTATGTGATGGACACTAGGAAGGTTGAGGGTTTTTTAATTAAACTGTACCAAAGAATGTAAAATGGCATCCACAGAGTCTTTTATAGTAGCTCAGTTGAGACATGCTGCCTTTTCCTGTGCCTTTTCTGCTAGTGTGCAGAAAATACAGGGTAAAATTTTCTCACTTTGAGTGATTTTTCTACTGTTTTGAGAACCAGAAATTGCCAGGCGCTGTTCTGCTTTCTTGTAGTTTTAAATTCTTCTTTCACAGCAGTTAGTCCTAAGGGACTTAGCAGAATATGCCCATCCTTCTAAAGAATAATTATGCTGCCATGAGGTAACTATGTGACTGGTTTATATCCTGCAGTATACTCTTATTCTATGTATATGTTTAGATTAATTTTCATGAGGATGTTAGATTTGCTATTTATTGCTAAAAACAACGGAGATTTTTGACCCAGTGGTAGTTTGGAGCACTTAAAGTACTTGTCCAGAACAAAGGGAGGATCACAGAAAGAGCAAGAATTACAGTCCATAAATGCTGTAAATGTTCTAAGTGAAGTTTACTGATGATTAGATGGGATTTTCCCCTTGCAAGCAGCACTATGGCTACTGATCAGCCTAATTGCCACTAGGAACAAAATAATATTCCTCCTCACTACCTACCGTTATTGCAAGCACAAAGTAAACTTGAAATGAAGGTCAAATCATTAATAGTCTTGCCAAGTCAAATTTGTGCAATGGCTGCAAGGCAGCTTGAGCCAAGACATTTTAGGAATGTCTGAAGATCACTATTGGAGCAAGCAGAATATTCATTTTTCACTCTTCTTTTATAATCCCAAGGATGACAGCAAAAGGCCTCAGAAAGCCCTTCATTAGTTGCACTTGACAGGCAGAATAAACTTGGACTTTAAAAGACTAAAAAATCCTGCATAGAAGAATCAAAGTTCTTTATTTTAATCTTTTCTGACATTTTGCCTGATAAATGGATGTTAAAAAAATTGATTCTTCTAGGGTCAGTCACTGTTGCTTCTTACCTTTCTCCTAAAGCTTCCAATAACATACTAGCATTTTTTTATTTATCTCACTTTCTCAAGCATGTTATCAAATTTATCCATTCAAAAGAGCTTTTTTTTTCCCAATATGCTTTAAGAAACATAAATTGCTGCAGCAGTGCTGACACTTAAGTGTAATACTTGTATACAGATAGCCATGCAGTAGTAGGATGAAGTAAAAAAGTGATGTAGTGTCAAAATGGTTAAGGCATTGGCTTTTTAAGGTGGCAGATGAAAAATACATACACAGAAAAAGGAAGTTCCCAAAAGAGGTCTGGGATGGTCATGGAAAAAATCTGAGGATCTGACATTAAGCTACTGTGTTCAGTTTAAGTACAATAATACAATACAAATATAAACCAATTGAAAGTAGTCTAACGGCAATGTCTAGAAAGCATTCCTTTTAAGAAAACAAAAGCTGTCCTGGGCTGGGTTTGGGTTGGCTATCACCAGCAGCTGCTGGCCCAAGCAGCTGGGAGGGGTCCCAGCCGGGATAAACAACTGAACCAGCCAGGGGGATAGTCAATACCATACTGAGTCATGTCCCTATATTAGGGCAGGGCTGGCACAGAGTAGGGGTGCTTGTTTTCAGCTTGCTTCCATGTGGATGGAGCGGGAAAAGTGGTTTCCCAGGTACAGGTAGAGCCTTGCCAGTTTCTAGCACTTGCATTGCCTACCATTTCATTAGTACTGTTTCTTTCTTCTCTTGTTATGTTGTTCTATTAAACTGTCCTTAACCCCGGGGTCTCACCTTTTTCTTGCCTCCTCATTCTCTTTCCCATCTTGCAGGAGGGGGCAGGAGGAGGGAGAGTGGTGGGTTAAGTGGCTGTGTGGTGTTTTGCTGCCAGCAGAGGTTAAACCATGAGGGGAAAAAAAATTTTTTTGAATTGTTCAAGTTTGTAGAAGTAAACACAAAGCAAGTTTATGACAATGGTCTTCAATTCTTAATGAAGTAACTACAAAGGGAGAGGATGAACTAGTCTCCATATTTCAGAAAGACAGAACAAGAACAAACATATTTCTGTTGCAAGTAGGTAAGAAAATGTCCTAGCTTTTTAAATTTAAGAAAAAATAATATTTGAAAGTAGTTAGCAATGGCAAACTGGATTTTCTGTCACTGAAGTTCCAAGAACAGCTCAGACATCAAAAATGGGTTAACTGTGGTGGGTCCTGCCTAAGAGTAGTCAAATGGATTAAAAGACTTTTTTTAAGGTCACCTTGAGCCTTAGAATCCTATGATTTTGACTGTTATTTATGCCTGAAACTAGCTCAAAATTTTTGGTTACCAAAAGTTACTTTCCTACATCTGACCTAACTTCCAATTAAAATTGATCTTTGAGTAGTCAAAGATATTTTCCACTGTCAATCATACATCTCAGCATGACCACAATTTTTACCTTTAAAAAACATCCTATCATGCTGAATTCCACATTGAGTTCCTGTCCTACTTTCAAAGTTGGTACAATGCTTGTTCTTTACAGTTTTCTATTTCTGCAGGTTAAGGTTACATTGATTTAAATTCAAAATTTGAGGTTGGAGCTCTTTTATTACAGTACTAAAACCCATTGGTTTACCAGCTTGATTTCCTGTAATTCTTGGTAGAGAGTTCTCAAGTTGTATTTTCTTGCAGTAACAGCACTATTTTAAAATATTCAACAAGGATTTTAACAAACTGCGATCATTACTTTATGCTAAAAGGCACTTTATACAAGACTCTGTCCTTCTCATTACTACAGTAGCTCTTCTGTTGAAAGAAATACTGCTACTGATACAAACATTGCTCTTGATTTCTTTTTTACTTTATGCTAAAATGTTTTTAGAATGTTTTATGGAATTAAACCTGAAGAAACTAAGAGTTTGCTTAAATTTAAAGTGACAGAATAGTTTATTTGCAGTATCAGGGAAACATGTGACTGCTCCATAGGCCCTATTTTCCCCAATCCACAACCATTCCGATACCTTCTCACACAGTGAGGGCCTCTGAATCTACATTGTAGTAGAGGAAGTGAGAAGCAAACTGAGTCTTTAAAGTTCCTGTATTAGCAAGTTGCAACTACAGGTTTTATCATTAAGTCAACTAATAGGACGTTTCTGGAGCAAACAATGTAGTTTTGTTCAGAGACAGCTTGTGCTGGTCTTGCCCAGATGAGGGTTGTTTGAAAAGTTCTTCATGCCTGGAGCCAGGACTTCAAAATGTGTTTTATATGGAATCAAGGCAAGAAATTAAACCTATTGACAAAATAAGCTGTGGTTATTTCAGAGTTAAAGAATTCAACAGTTTCAGTTGAATGTATATTTTTGGGATTCCAATTAAGGTTGTAAAACTCATCTTTCTGGTTGAAAGATACAACTTCTGAATCATTCTTTACACAGGGGAACCCCAGCTGATATCTTGTCTCTACTAGAAAGAATTAAACTACATTAGAAGGAAATGCAGAGATGTCTATGGTATGAAGCACTCTGAAATAAAACGTTCTCAGTTCCTGCTGTTGACCTTTCACTGTATTCACATGAATGGGACTTTTAAATTTGCAGGAAATTAGACCCTTGAGAGGTCCACTTAATTAGAAAGCATAAAAGTGACTGAATTATGCTATCATTTCTTTGTTAGGGGAAACCTTTAGTTAATTGAGAAATGGGGAAGAAATTTAATAACGTTTGACATCAATGTATAGACCTAGAGCTACTTTAACAGTAATCAGTTACACTTTTATTGCAACTGAACCACGTGCCTTATTAAAAATATCTGAATTTAAAGTAGAACTTCCATAATTTTAAATAATTTATAAAGCAAACAAACTTGATATGCTAATATAGTAAACATCTTAGAATTAATTTGAGAAATATGTAAGTAAAATAAGAGACAAAGGTAGGTATTGGTGTTTTTGGAATTTTTTTTCCAGGGAAAAGCTTTAAAGCTTTCTCTGCCACTTGCCAGATATATGAGCATGAGTTTTAATGCTCTATGTTCTTACAGTTCGGTACCTTATCTGAGATTAAGCTGAAGTAAACCAATGCCTAGGACATGAGGTTTATGTGGGTGGGATCCCAGTGTTACATGGGGAGAGACTCTATTTGGGTATGTAGGGAGAATCCTGAGAAGGAATTAGACACATAGGTCCAAGGAACCTCCTGTCCCATTGCATGGCTGGGACTGTGACACTCACCTGCCTGACTCTTCTTTTGCACTGCACCATCTCTCCCAAAACTGAGAAAAGTCACGTAACTCAAAATTCCTTTATCTGTGATTAAAGCATTTTGGTATCCAAATCCATTCAACCTGCATACTGTCATTTGCTCTTAAACAGTAACAAGCATGTAAATAAACAGTCTCTGGGAAAAGCCAGCATGGATTTTGTGCCAGGAAAACCCTAACTCATGGGCCTTCTGGAGTTTGAGTGTATCATTAGGCATGTGAATAAAAGAAATCCAGCAGACATAGTTCATATGGATTTTTGAAAAGCCTTTTATTATTAAAGAAAACAGTTGCCACAGGACTGGAGGGGAAAAAGAATTTTCACAGCTTAAGCAGCATGAATCAAAACACAAGGCTTAATGAACACTTTTCAGGATCAAGAGGAGTCAGCAGTCATGTCCCCCAGAGACTGATGCTAGTTACAGCTCCTTTAGCAATGATCTGAAGAAATGACTGTACTGTGAAATCTATGAGCCTGCAGCACTCTTCCAGGTTGTCAAAAGCCAAGCAAGCTATTGACCAGGAATGCCAAAGAGTCTCAACAAACTTTGGGGGGGGGGGGGCAGATGAGCTAATAGATATGGTTGCAGTTAGGGAAAACTACCCTAAAGCTTGCATATGCAGTGATGAACTCATAAAAATGTAGTTACTGTAATTAAGAAGAATCTTAGAGTCATCACTTGCAGTTCTTTGAGATCATTGTGCAGCAGTAGCCCAGAAAAGCCAATAAAATGTTGGACATCAACAGGAGAGCAGGACCGAAGCCATTGCTGTGCCATTTTAAAAAACTTTGGTCCTGCATTGGGACTACTCTGCCTGGTCCTGGTCTCTGCATCTGATGGAGGAGACAGATGCAGAGAAGGGCAACTAGATGATCAAAGGGCTAGAGAGATGCCTTATGAGGAGAGATGAGGAAGGTTGAGACTCTTCAGTATGGGGCTGAAGAGGCCTTACAGAATCATGAAGGCCATGGAAAAGCTGAGCACAGGATTGCTCCTCACCAAATCCTGCCATTAGAGAATGAGGTAGCACTTGTTGAAACACTACTAAGACACTCACTTAAAATAAACAAAACACTTCTTCACTCAGTGAGTATTAAACTTATAGAAGATGAGAGACAGGGAAAGGAGGTGGTGTCATCACATACAGGCAGATTCATGGGCTACAAGACCATACTAAAAAGAGGTCAGGGATGTACCCGCTAATGTTCCTAACACAATGATTGGGGGTGCTTGGACAGTAAAAGAGTGACAAACAAACTGAATGTCCCTTGTGCTGTGCAAAGTAAAATAAATGTGATATTTGTTGATTGACGAGAAGCTCAACATGAGCTGGCAGTGCACTCATGCAGCTCAGAAGGCCAACCATATCCTAGGACGCATCAAGAGGAGTGTGGCCAGCAGATCAAGAGAGGTGATTCTCCCACTTTGCTCTTGGGAGACCCCACCTTGAATACTGCATCCAGTTCTGGTGTCCCCACCACAAGAGGGACATAGATCTCTTGGAATGAGTCCAGAGGAGGGCCACAAAGATGATCCAGGGGCTGGAGAACCTCTGCTATGATGATAGGCTGAGGGAGTTAAATTGTTCAGACTGGAGAAGACTCCTGGGGGACTTCATAACTGCCTTCCAATACCTGAAGGGAATCTACAGGAAATCTGGAGAGGGACTCTTCACAAGAATGTCCAGCAATAGGATGAGGGGAAATCATTTTAAACTGAGGAAAATAGGTTTAGATTGGATCTTGGGAAAAAGTTCTTCAGTAGAAGGGTGGTGAGACTCTGGAACAGATTGCCCAGAGGGGTTGTGGATGCCCCCTCCCTGGAGGTATTCAAGGCCAGGCTGGATGAGGCCTTGAGCAACCCAGTCTAATTGAGAGGAGTCCCTGCCCATGGCAGGGAGGTTGGATTAGATGATCTCTAAGGTCCCTTCCAGCCTAAGCCATTCTATGATATACAGCCATTCTTTCAGGGTGTTAAAGTTAGATCACACCGTATTAATTGACCAACAGATAAGCCACTTCTCAAAACCTGTAATAGAAATTCCTCCACCCCATCCCATTCCTTTTCTTCATAGTGGCATCTATCTCCATTTTGAAAATAGGTATATGGAATCTGACTGGTTTAGGACTGGTAGTTTTTGATCTACTACTAATAAAGAGGAAAATAAAAAATCTTTTAGAGACATTTAAATATACAACAACAGCACACAATAAGGCTGTCAATCCATCTTAACTTAGAAGAGTAAGATAGATGTCAGTAGAATGGGTTGGCATTTGCTCAACTCCAAATTGTCAGGAAGTGTTTAAGTGTGCCACACCATACTGAAGCTGACAAAATCTGAATATTTCATCCTCAGAGGAGATGTCATCAGAAGAAAGAAATGGGAGCTATTCAGAGTTGCGAACACAGTCAGAAACACAGCCTTCGCAAACTCAGTCTCTTCTACACTAATCTAGAAATTCTTATATACATCAGCTATATTTCAACTCTGCCCATCACCTCAGTACTGTTTCAAATAGTTCCCTTAGAGGAGGAAAGCACAAGGAATGAGGTGAGAAACGCAGAACTTCAAGACTATAATGAGACCCTAGGTACACCCTTGGTGACATTGAACTGCTGTTTTGAGCTTTACCACTGGGAGGCACAGAGACTTCACAGGACACCCAAATGAGTAGTCTTTTTCTGTACAGGCCTGAAGTTCTCTGTGGGAAGTCTACAAAATGGTCATATATGTGAAAAATTTGTCGAGGAACACACAAGACACATAGCTACTCTGGTACCCATCAAAGCTGGTATACATAACCCCAGGTCTTCTGGTGTAGAGAAGAAGAGAAATGGTTGGTTGTATAGATCCTGCCAAACAGGAACATGCCATGCACAGTCACAATACAGCCATCTATTGTTAACTTCATTTCCATTTCCCCCATAAATAGAATCATTTTTTTTTTGACATCTTCCTTTGGTCAGATGAAAGAAACAGAGATTCATACTAACTGGTTTTGATTTTGGACTGTCTAAATTATGTTGCACTTTAAACATGTACTGTCTGTTTTCAACAAAGGAATCCTTTTTGATTGAAAATTGACTAGGTTCAGCAAAGAAGCCTGAATATCAGTGAAAACCAGTGGAAGTCAGCCTTGGGAATCACTTAAGTCTTTTTTTCTTAAGTTCTTTTATATGCTGTCTAATAACTTAAGATCAATTATTTTAGACATCACTGTCTAAAATGTTTAATTATGCTAAAATTTAAATTAAGTACAATGTAAACGCACAGCAGTACTATCTCAACATACCCTCAAAAAAGTTCATGTTTGACACAGGTTTCCAGTTTAACTCACTTTTGTATTTTATTTTCTGCTACAGTGTCATGAAAACAAATGATAATAGTAAGGGATTCATGTCTGAGAACCAAAAACCAGGCTGCTATAAAATTTCTATGTTTGTCTTTTAATTTCTGTACCAACATTCATTAAGCAAACTGGATACATGATTCAAGAAATAGGGAGCTTGTCCATTTCTTCATTTCATCCACCCCTAAAATAATTTTGAAAATTTAACAAGCAAGATATTTTTTTCCACAGACTGTATCTTTTTTTAAAGCATCACCACTTTCTTGATCTTCTAATTCAAGTAAGCGAATGCATCACGTTACTTTGTCTGATAGGAAAATAATAAATATCACCACTAGGGGATGCTGATAGCAAACCAACAGAACTTTCTACCTGATAACAATGTCATCTTTTCTGTTGAAAAAATTCAGTTTCAGATTAGCAATGTATCCCAAAAGAAAACAGGCAAGAGGTATTTGGTCAGATTTGGTCAGTGAAGTCATGAAGAAAAATTATTAAAGTATTCTATACGTTTACATTTAGGAGAACAAAGATGGTGTGTGAGGAACAGCCCAGAAGCTGCTTAAGTGCTGTTAGAATAAAATGCATTTAGCACCGTTTCTCATACATTCAGATTTAGATTTATGTAGTTACTGAAAAGAGAAAAGGAAGAGAGGACTTTTATTCGTTTTAGGATCCTTCTGAGTAGGATATACAGAGGAGGAAGAAAAATGCAGAAAGAGTTTGGGGGAAAACTGACGTTTATTTCTCTTGGTAATTTTAGTTTTTGCAGGTCTTTAATACTAAAATTAGGTCAACACCCTAAATAATTGATATAACTGAAGGAGATAAAGTTAAGATACTGTTTTAATGTTAACACAAATATTCATCCACAAGAATCAACATGTAAAATTAATATCAAAAATCTAAATAATTTGTTTAATCACCAGCGTGGTTTTATAGCTTGTACATTTGTACAGGAAGAGACAAATATTTCAAAAGGCTGCTCCTTGCTGAAAGAGACTGAGAGTTTTTTTCTAGTTTTACCATTAAGACATTTTCTTGGTGTTCAAAAAAAAAACCAAAACCAAAACACACACACGCAAAAAAAACAAAAAAAAAAAACAACACCCCCCCCCCCCCAAACCAAACAAGCACCTATATCCTATTTATCTTAAAGTATTAGAGTCATTTATCTTTGCTGCTACAATACTGTTTTCACTTATAGTCTTTGGAGCTGGGAAACTGGAACTGAAAAGTGCTGAGTTGATACTGGAACTAGCAAGTCCTCATAATTTGGCCTATTTACAAGTTTCTGTGGCCTCTTAAAAAGAAGAGAGAAAATAACTTCAAACTTCTAACAGTACATTAATGCTTTCACCTCACAAACATGAAAACTGTCCATTGAAATTGAATAAGCATCATAAGGTACAGCGCAAGGAGAGCCCACAGCTGACCCGTGGATCAGGTCTCCTGCCTAGTGTGGGTGTGCAGAAAGAAGTGACATTGTGGTGAGACAGGCGAAAATATGATTATTAACAAGAAAAAAAGCACTTCAAAATTATGCAAGATATGGCAATTAGTCAAAGTTCAAATTATATACACATCCTTCCTGAAACAGGTGAAGAGAGCACTGTAGTGGTTTAGGATTTACAGGTTTGTACCACACTGGGCACATCATCCACCCTGTTTTACTTGGTACACCACCTGATGAAATGGGAGTAATACTTTCTTTTGTCATTTTTCTTTTTTCATTTCTTTTGCTTCGTCCCATAAACAAATGGGATTCCAAACAGATGCTTTTAGCATAATTCAGTGTGTCAATACGTACATAAGACTCCTAAGGAATCATGTTATTTACCTCCTCTTTAGGATGCTTCCCTTAGCCGATTCGTTTTCACAGAACCACCACAGAACCACTGCAGTTGGAAGAGACATCTAGAGATCATTTAGTCTAACTCTACCACCAAAGCAGCTGTGCCTAGAGCACATTACACAGGATCTCATCCAAACAGGTTTTGAATCTCTCCAGAGAACAAATTTGCTGAGGATACAGTCTGTCCCCTCACCTAGGTCATCAATGAATATCTTAAGTGAGATGAGACCCAGTACTGACCCCTGAGGAACACCACTGGTTACAGGCCCCCAGCTTGACCCTGCACCATTGATCACCACCTTCTGAGCTCTGCCACTCAACCAGCTCTCAGTCCATCTCCCTGTACACTGATCTAACCCACACTTCACAAGTTTCCTAATGAGGATGTTATGAGAGACAGTGCCAACAACCTTGCTGAAGTCATCCTTCTTGCCTTTTTTAAAGACTGGAGCGCCTTCCTCCAGTCCTCAGGCACCTCTCCTGTTCTCCATGACCTTTCAAAGCTGATGGAGAGTGGCACAGCAGTAACATCTACCAGCTTCCTCAGCACTTGCTGGTGCATCCCATGGATTTATGGATGTTCAGTTTGGCTAAGTGATCTCTAACCCGGTCCTCCCCTACCAAAGAAAAGTCTTCCTCTCTCCAGACCTTTTCTCTTACCTCTTCCATCACTGGGGGGCCCACCTCGTTCATCAGTGGGCCCACATTTTCCCTAGTCTTCCTTTTTCTATTGACATACTGAAAAAAAACCTTTCTTATTGTCTTTGATGCCCCTTGAAAAATTTAATTTCAGGGGGGCCTTACCTTTCCTCGGTGCATCCCTTCATTCTCTGACAACATTCCTGGATTCTTCCCAAGTGGCCAGGCTTGTTTTTCACATCCTGTAAATTTCCTTCTTCCATTTGAGTTTTTCCAGAAGACTCATCCACTCAGGTCTCCTCTTGCCTTTTCCAGACATGCATATCCATCTCTCTCTAACAGGTTATACTCATTAAACAATGTCCCACTGTCATTAAAACCAAAGCCCTCTCAACAGCACTAGCCATGTAGCCAGAAGTTGATGTTAACTATACGTCTATTTCTGGCTAACCCATTTCCTCCAACTGGTAAGATCAAGTAAAAGAGAACTTGTGCACAGAATTTTTTACCTGTAGCACTATGGCTTTATAGTCCTCCTTGATTCTGCTCAGCTTCTGGTTTGCTGTGTCACTTATGGCCACATGAAAGAGTAACAAGGGCTAGTAGTCTGTGCTTTTGATCAGCTGTGGCACTCTCTCAATAATGTCTCTGACCTTAGCTCCTGGGAAGCAGCAGACCCCTCCTGACTCTCTGCCAGGTCAGCAAATGGTGCCTCAGTGCCCTTTAACAGAGTCACCCACCACAAGTACTCATCATTTCTTTCTGTGGTGTTTACTGCGTGCTGCTTTTGCAGTTACTTCCTGCAGCCCTTGTTCGTGGGTGTCTGTGGCTGTTAAAATCTCGTCTGTTTATGGTTGCCACTGTGGAAGGTGGAGACTGAAGGGGAGTCCTGCTTTTGTGGGTCACCAG
>WTSP01011394.1:98471-108745 GCA_025331215.1 Actenoides lindsayi
TTGAGGTCTCCTTCGGTACCAGTTCTGCCGGGGTGGATCCACCAGGTTCAGTCCCGAGGCCGGTCCCCACCATTTCGGTGCAGCCCCTGCTCTCAGCCGGGCCCTACGAGGCGGTTTCAGCGCCCCTCCCGCCGAGATGCCGCCCTGACCGCCACAGCGCCCGGCCCTCGCGCCGCCAACCGTCGCGCCACGCGCTGCCTCACGCGCCGCACTCCCGGCCGCTCACGCTTCCCAGGGCAGCGTTTGGCGGCGGGGGGGCGGCCGCCGGTGCTGCTGCCCCTTGCCGGCCCTTTTCGCCGCCACCCCCTTCCCCAGGGCGGACTGACCTGCACGGAGCTGGTCTGACTCGGCGAGTTTTTCCTGCTTAGAGCTCAGTTCGGTCTCTGACAGGCAAGTCTCAATTTATTCAGTATTCTGTTAATTCTGTGATGTGTTTATTTATTTATAAGTTTTAGGATGAAATGGAAGCGTAAGTGATATGCCCCAACGCTGGGTGTGTTCAGGACCATGTTGGATGAGGTTTTGAGCAACCTGGGCTAGTGGGAGGTGCCCCTGCCCATGGCAGGGAGGTTGGAACTAAACGATCTTTAAGGTCCCTTTCAACCCAGACCATCCAATGATTATTTCTGTAATTCAATTAAAAGTAAAATAAAATGGAACTCTTTTATTCTAGATACATAAAAATTTATTGTAGAGTCAGATTAAGTTAAATAGTAAGTATCAGCATTTAGTTTTCAGTATGCATATTTATATGAATATATACGATTCTTCTAGGGCTGGATATATCCATAACAGTGATAGGGGAGTGACATGGCAACAAGGATAATTCTCCTTGCTTGGTGAGTAAGACAGTACAGTCTATGGTAACCACAAAAATCATACCAACTTCAGGGGTTTTTTTGAACCTTCTGTTCCCAAAGCAGAGTAAATGCAATTTTCAAGAGAAAGACATACTCACTCTCTTCTTCTTTGTAGATTAAGAAATGAACTTCTTGATCTCCATCAATAAAGTCTATCACAAGTGCAGCCAGATCATTGAAAACACTTGCAAACCACAGCATCATCCTGTTACAGCCCACCCGAATTATCCATAACAACCTTAGACAGACATGTCAAATAGACATACTGAGAAAAGAAAGTCAGCAAACCTGAAAACACTCACAAAAAAAAGCAATCAAATGAATAAACAAAAACCCCAAAACAAAACACACACACAAAAAAAAACCCACAAAAAAGGGCAAACAAAAAAACCAACAAAAAAACCCAAACCAAAACAAACAAAAACCAAAAACCACAACCAAAAACAGTCCAAGAGAGAATCTTGACTGTAACCTCAGTTGTAAGCAATATGGTGTAAGTGGCCACATTTAGGTTCATATACATTGTCTCTACCCAGTCATACCTGCATACTACAGACCCCTCCAGATTTTGCAATCAAATTCTTTCTCACTAAAAGAGTCATGCTCTCTGCGTAGCTCCAGTCTCAGAAGAACTTTTAGATCCTTCTGATTAGGACCAGCTTTTTTAGCTAGCCTTAATGAGAGGGAAGCACAATCCTTGACCATCTGCCAGAGCAAGAACATTAAGATATGAGAAGTTTTCACTTGAAACTAAAAATTTAAGGAACACTTTAGGGACAGAGCTGCAAAATAAAGGGCAAAAAAGAATTAAAGATGGGAAGGTCACATGTGTGAAACCTAAAGATCCTAACAGAAATTAAGAAAAAATGAAACAGTGGGAAAATTTGTACCAATAATAGTTGCCAGACATTGCAAACACATGGAATTTCAAAACCAAATTACTACAATTTACCTAGAAGGTAGCCTCTTTCACTTGAACTACTGTTCATACATGATGGTCTTGTAGGAAGAGCTCTTTGATTTTTGAATCAAAGAACTCTTACCTTGACTGCCTGACTACTTCAGGATACTACACCTAAATTATACCCATTTCAATGCAACTTTCATCCTTCTCCAACTTGCTAAATTTACCCCAAATTCAGGCATCTTATTAACCCATCACATCTGGAGATTTCAGTGAATAAAAACCACTTGCAGTATGCAAATCATTTTACTCCTCGTGGCTCTGCCTTGCCAGAGGCAGCAAGGAACAGTTAGTTACATAAGGAGTGTTCTGAAGTGTGAAATAATGTCTTCAGCCACCAGTTCAGGCTGCATCTAAGCAGCGGTCTCCCAGAGTTTTAGTACCATGGCTGATCTGGTGAAAACAGGCTAGATTCTCATCCACAGAGAAACTTTTTGAAAGTGAAAATGAAGAAAAAATGCAACTGAGAATAAAAAAGGCATAAATTGCCTTCTGATTAAATGCCTTTGAAGTTAATGGAGAATTCTTCCCAACAGCCAAGGACTGGAAACAGCATCCCAAAGCTTTTCTTGGTGCTTATATTTGCTAGCTCTTTACAGAGAGTGACAGGAAAATATAGAAGTATTTCTAATAATGAATTTTAACTTCCTTTTGTTAATACAGTTTTTGTAAGCAGCTAATATCCTTGAACATATTTAATTAAATGTATTTATTACTTTAATTTACTCAGCAGAAGCTGGCGAGAATGATTTCATTTAATCTCTAGGCTGCACACCCACACACACTTTGCTGCAAGAATTTTAGATTTAACGTCTGAAACCTGAGATCCTTTTAATTGCAGAGGGTCATGAATATTGTTTCTCCCCTTTAACTGGCTCCCATCATCAAAGAAGTGTTGAGGGAAGCAGCTGGGACTGAGAATCTCTCAGGAAAAGAAAAGCAGTAGTAGGGAAATTTACATCTCTGAGTGGTTTGGGGGTAATAAAGGCCTTCCTAGAATCTGAATTCATTTTAAGTTTGCATGCATACATAGTTGCATCTAGAATTTGATTTTTGAAATGGATTTTTTTTCATGTAACAGTCATGAAAAAAATTAATTTCTGCTATATAAAGGCTCTGGCACAGGGACTGTTTCATTATTCTGAGCATTTCTTGCACAGATACTGTAAAGTCTGTCATTTACTGAAACATAAATTTTCTTTGTGTTCCTGAATATCATCTTTAGCCATTTAAAAAGTGAACCAATTAATGCTGTTCCTCTTTTCAGTTTGCATATATATTTTGAGATTTTTTTAACATTGCTTATTAGAACTTTCTACAATGTGTTTGTGTTCATTAATTAATTAGATTCTGCCCATGCCATGGCATTTTAACAGCCTGTTTTGGAAAGCTGTGACGTTGCGTTATTGCCTGGTATTTGTAGCAGTTGTAGAAAACTCACTTGAATCCTCAGATAATTTTTAAATAGACTTGCTAAAATCCTTAATTTATTTGTAATTTAGAGGACTGATTTGCAGCTGACAATAAGACAGGGCAAGTACCTGCAAATGCCCGATGAATATCCTTATGGCTCACAGAGGAAGATCTTTTATCAGTGAACCTTAAGAAGGAACAATCAAAGGGCACTAATGGTAGCCTAGGGTGGACCTCACCAGGCTGCACTCTGGTTGATGCATGAGCAGTGCTTCTTCTGGAAGGCTGTGGAGTAACCTTGACAGAGAACTAAAAATATAGGCAGCAATTTTTCTTCTCCCATGGGAAGTCATGATGGCCTTTCAGAATAAAGTGCCTGAAGAGAGTCCATAGGGCTGCTGCTGCTTATATGAGGAACATAGGCAACGAAGGAGTTACCACGTCATATTTTTTCCCAATTGCTATAAATGTGGCTGGCTAAGGGTTCAGGAAATATTTGCTATAGTTTTATGCCAGCACCTGATTGTGAAAGTCTGATTAGATTGAATTACTGAACGTATTGTCTGGTTTGCATAATAGAACAAAAAAAGGACACACCCTTCTCCTAATCCTATACACAGTTCTGGGGCAGTGCTGCATTTCCACACTGAAAAGATTTTCAGTTTTTCTACTTTAATTTTCTACCCATACTGGGTGTAGATGCAAGTTGCATTTAAAAAGCGTGACACTGCGTTCAGTATGACTCTTACTTTCGTGCTGTTCTCTTCTAGCCAGTCCTAGGGTTATCTACTCTGGAACCAACGTGTGTTTACACATCAATGCACAATTTTCCACTACAGGGTATTTGTTAACTTGTATTAACAGTGTAGAACATCATTCTCCCAGCCTAGACAAGCTCATAGCAATAGTCCAAGAACACCTAACTAAACCTCAGCCTTGTTTTATTTTACTGTGACAATATTTAGTATAGCTCTATATGAGATTTTAATTTTGCCAAGTATGGGGAAGTCAGAAATAAACTGTGAAACATTCAAAAGACTTTCCCACTGGTTGCTTTCAGTCTCTCATTCTTTCTTGTGTGAGCACAGTTGGAACATATTTTCTCAGATGGGTTTTCTGTTTGGATTCAGATACCTGTGAATATACTGCATCAGTTATTACAGACACATCTCTCTTGCCCTGGGGAGCTGGGCTATGGATTAAAAATGGTGCCCTTTGAGACATAAACCTATCAGCTATTTGATGAATATACTGAGCCTGTTGGTCCATCTTGTTGTAGTTTCTGCTGCAAAGTGCAATGCTACCCCAGTGGAGTTGCTGCTTTTGTCCCTCTCATTTGTTTAATGTTTCTTGCTTCCTGCCTCGTGAATGCAGAGCTGTGTCTGCTGTGATAACACAGATCAAACATTTTTGAAACAATGAAGAAACCTAAATGTGTAATGATTTATTTTTGATGTATGTGATTCATAATCAGGACATTAGGAAGTGACAGGTACAAGTGTTAAACTGTGAGATTTGAAGTGTACTCTGCTTTATGTATGCTGAACGTAAATGACAAATGAAGCTGGGAAGCTGCAGCATCCTGGAATACGTACCACAGAGACAGGCATTTATAGAAGACAGCAGCAAAAGCATGAATGGGTGGAGACAGGAAGAAAATCCACTGATGTGAACAGAAGAATGATGTGCTTTGGGGCACTGAGGTCATTTTACCAGTTCAACAGGACAGAATCAAACCAGCATGAGAAACCTTGCAGGAAAGTTGTCATAACTGTAAAAATAGGAGCTCCTATTGTAATGAAGACTGATATAAACCAAATTACATCAGGGAGGGAGGAAAGTGAATGGGATTAGTGTTATCTGTCATCAGTTAACTCTACAATAGCATCAATAATTTGTTCTTGCAATTCTTTTGTGTGTGTGTGGACCTGAATTTAAAACACACATAGAGGGGATGACATCCTTAGAGGTCATATAGCTGCACTCTGTGGTCATAATTGCTCAGTTATCATGTAACACTCACTTTTAAGGTCCAAACCATTAACTTTCAGGATAAGTAGCTTCTAACATCCTGTTGCAAAATTTGTAAGGGTACAGTAGTGTTCATGAGATCAGATTACACAAACCTGGGAGGAATCACAGAGTCATTCAAGTTGGAAGGGACCTCTGAAAGTCATCTAGTTCAACTTCCTGCTCAGAACAGGTCTACTTAAAGCCGACGGTTCATATTCATATCTAGCTGAGTTTTCAATCCCTGAAAAAACAGAGATTCCACAGGTGCTATGGGCACGTTGTTCCAGTGTCTGATCATCCTCATGATTAAAAATAGTAAAAAAAAATTCTTACATTTAGAAGAAATTTCTCATATACCAACTTGTGTCTTTCATGAACATGCATCTCCAAGAGGAGTCTCACTCCATCTTCTCTACAATCTCCCACTAGTAGCTTTGCATAGCAATAAGAGCTCTCTCAGCATTTTCTTCTCAAAGCTTTCAGCTCAAAGCTGAATTTGTTCAAGTCCAGTCCACTCAGTTTTTCTTCATATATCTTGTGCTGCAGCCCCTTGAGCATCTCACTGGTGAGTCCAAAATGGGATGTAGTACTACAGAATTGACTTCACAAGCACCCAAGAATAAAGAGCTACATCATTTGATTTGCTGTCTACAGTCATGCTAATACAGCCCAGGATGCAGCTGGCCTTCTTCAGGGAGAAGACACTTTTCAATTTGTTGTCACCACGATTCCCAGGGTCTTTTCTCCAAAGCTGTATTCTAGCTAGTCATCCCCAAACTGTATTTGTGCACAAGGATATTCCATCCCACATGCAGGACTTTGCATCTGACTATATTTGACTTCACACAGTACCTGCAAGCCCATTACTCCAGCCTACCAAGAACCTTCTTAACAGCAGCCCTGTTCACTACAGTCTGCTGAGAACACAGCAAAAGTCCTATCTCTGTCTCATCATTCAGTTCATTAAGACCATATTACATAGAATCAGCCTTAGAACTGCCCCCCAAAGGACATGGCTAGTTAGCAGCTGACAGATGGATTTTGTTGCAGTGATCCCTCTGAGACCAGCATGATGTACCTAAATGAAAAAAATGGACAATCATGGCTCTTTCACTGCCTGTAGCTTGTAAGAGCATCTGATCGCATTGACGGTTTGTAAGACATCAGTCTTACAGCAGCAGGCTGTCCCAGGGCAGGAGATGCTGAACAGGCCAAGTCCTCAGCTGTGGGAGGGAATGACTCGGCCAAGAACAACAAGACCCCCACTAGTCATTCTTATGTTGCCACACTATTAATTCAACTAAACTTGCCGCAGTTGAAGCAATGAAGCTTTCTACAAGCCATTATCAGCTCCCAGCTGAGACCCACGTCTGAGATGTATTGTGTAATGTAGCCCTTGTCATCATCTCAGACCAAAACAGCATGTGACCAGTGCTGTCATTTCTGCAGGATTCTGGGTGAGCACTGATGCAGCAACACTGACCACAGGAAAAGGGATACATCAGTAACTGGGATACAATGCTACCAACACCCACATCCTAGCAGTATACACAGTGAAAACACGTTTTATACAAAATGGTCTTACAGAGGCCACCTGAGGAGGAGCTAGATGATGCTAGGTGTAACAGTTCCTTATTTATGGTGAAGCCTTGCACTTCAGAGATGTGTTTGTGCCTTGTAACGCATTTACTCTGTCTCAAAAATAATGAAACACTGGTTGGGCTGTTGGACCAAAGCATTAATTGCATGATGGAGAGAGGATTGTTTTGTTACAGCAGACCCACAAAACAGGAAATCTGGGTTCTGTTCCCAGTTTTACAGCAGAGTTCCTACGTAACAGTAACCAAATCTCTTTTGAGTCCTATACTTTGTTAAAACCTATCTAAAAACACTATCAGGACTTTACTGAGAATTTCAGAAAGTGAGTTAATAATAGAAAATAGGATTACTTCTTTCACTGAACGTTCCGCATTTATTAAACACTATTTATTCTCATTACAGAACACTTAGAATTCTAATGGTATTTGCAAGGGTTTTGAGATATTGGGCAGAAAATGCAGAGTTATCATTGTTTCTTAGTCAAGTACTGTGTCACTTCTTGCATAGGGTATTTCGATCCAGGCATTGACAAATCTCCAAACCAACTTCCTCCACACCCCAGCTCTTCCCCTGATGGTGCAGGGCTTACACAGCTCCCATCAACTAGGCGGATCCTCTCACCAATAGTGAGAGAAGCCACCCAACGTTTCACTTTGAAAAAGGAAATGCATTTTCCTGAACGTGTGCCAGATTCTACTCCACCTCTAACTCCCTCCACTGCTTAGTTACACATAGTTTAATGGCACAAAAGCTGCAGAATTAGTGATGAGTTACTACTCTATCTCTGCATTTCCAGTGACTATGACTTGTTTTATTGCATTATAAATGAAAACTAACTGAGAAAGGTGCAGTAGTGAACTGTGTACATAAATGAGCCTATGAATCCAAGCAGATTCTAGAACTTTCTTTTGCACCTGAAAAATAGAGAACCAATAGCTGAAATGAGATAGGCTGTGTTCTCAATATCAAGTACTTAAAATAATGTGTGGAAGAACCACACAAAACATATTCTATGTACAGGCATATTAAAAAAGAGATAAGTTATCTATGGTAACAGCTTTGTAAGCTCTACAACACTGAATAAATAGATACAGAAAACAGGATGAAGACCATTATATCCAAGGTACTCCCTGTAAATGGTATATGTCAGTGAAGTACTTGTGAAAGATCCATGATAACATATAGTATCTATGAGAGACATGGGTACATCAGTTATAATTCATCTGTGTTAGTAGCCGTCAAAACAAAACTCACAAGAAGGAATCTGGAGGAATCATCCTAAAAAATTGGAAGAGTAAGGGGTAAAGGAAGTTTCCACTGTTTATGAACTGTGTTCTTGATAACCTGAGATCTTAAGCTTTCTGAAAATATCAATTGTATAATGAGAGTAACCATCAATAATTAATATTATTGATGACTACATTTCATTTCACATAAATCCAAAGTACCTATTCATCCCCATTATTTCAGGATGACTGAAAAATAATACTTGCCTAAACATTTAATTGAATGGGTTATTCACTCTATTCTCAAAATAGTACCAAACTAACTTTCAAAATAAGATGGTGGAAATTTTCAATTGTAGACAAGTGACATAATTTATTTTTATATTCTGAATTTCTTCCCCCCCCCCAGTGTTTTTCAGATAAAACTCCATGCCAGACTCAGAATTCATGAAAATACAGTCAGAACTCTTGTACCATCTGGTTTTTGTCCCTCTGCTGAGGTATCATCCGTTATGCAAATTTATGTCAGCAAAGATGGTGTTAAGACAAATGCTGAAAAATATAACAGCTAATTTTTCAGAGACAGTAATAAGCAGATTTAGTAATAAGCATAAAAGTTAAGTTAAAAGAGGTAGGTTGGATCTGAGCTCTCCATGTAAAGGTAAAAGCGCTACATGGCAATATCCATCAGATGCACTACTGTGAAATTCCACTGACTCAGTGCTAAGCACATCACGTTGTAAACTGTGTATTTCCTCATACAAGTAAGGTTTCTAAAGAATAATTCCAAGGGGAAAAAAAAACCCAGTGACAGAATAGCATTTTTAGTAAAATAACCTTTAAGTAATTTTAAATAGAAAGGTTAGCTGTGCTTGTATCTTAAATATATTTTCAATTACAAAAATTAATTCCAGGTTTTCCTACCAATCCCTTATTATTTCAGGTAACTTACTGTTGACTGAAAAGTATTATCTCTAGGGCTTAACACCAGATGCAGAAGTATCTTTTGTTTTAAGGCTGTATGATTTCTGCAGTAACCGTGTGTAAAATGCCTCACAGAAGTAATTAATAAGTGATTAATTTTGTAATTCAAGACTTAAGCTCAGTAATCCATAACACAATAGGATCTAAAAGAAGGCACTTGAAAATTAATTCTTTCCTTGGAAGGCACCTGAAATTATCACATTGTTCAGTATCCGTTTTTGTTGAAGAAGGTTTCATTTGAATTTTGCTGAACACTTAGTTGTTGATTTTCACTCACAGAAGTTTTGCTCTTAACTTTAATACTCTAAAAGTGACCTAAAGCATGAGACTGGAGAATTCAAATGGTTTAACTTCCTTTCAGCTCCTGGACAAGATTCTGCTTTCAATTATGTGAGCATGGATACAACAAAACTTTATTCTCTCTTTCATACAGAAGATACCAGACTACTACTGCCTATTTGGATTTCCTCAGATGCGTCATCTTCTTCTGTCCATGTGGAATTTGAGGACTCTGGACACTCTTCCAGGAATATTTTTTTTGGCATGCAGTAATTTCATCATGTCACATGTTGGAAAAATCATAGAATCCACCCTGCTACAGTGAAAATCTGCCCATGTTTGTGTCTTTGGGAGTATTCTCAGTGATTCATATTACAGTTAAATCAGCTCAGGACTGAAAGAAGTAAAATTTTACACGGCAGTGGGCTGCACGGGCTTTGCACAGACCCTGCATTTTCTAAACTTCATTTACATTGGTTTGTATTATTTGTGCTTTTCTCTTGGGCACCAAAATCCTCCATTACCCAGAAAACAGAGTTAATTACAATTGGTTCTCAAAGGAGATTTCGTTTTCAAGCTCACAGGCACACCAGTGGCAGAGCACTGCCTTCATCTCCCAGAGCCTTCATCTCCTCCGACCCTCACGTCCCAGGGATCCCAACCAAGCATCAACTTTTTAATCCCAAAGAGATTTATAAATTTGATCTTAAAGCTGCAAATTCTTGCACCCTTAGATCATTTCACATCTCTTATCATATCTAAAGAAATTCACAGCTCTGGTACCACATGTCCCTAGTAGCAGAGACAAGGGTTGAGTGATGTGAAGATCCAGCTATTGCAGGTATGGAGACAATTCTGAAATGACACAGTTTTCAGCCCAGTTCCCCGTAGAACTCCTCTGGGAGTGATTCTCTTCATGCAAGAGTTAAATGTTTG
>WTSP01011395.1:0-28081 GCA_025331215.1 Actenoides lindsayi
CTGTTGTCCCCCCCCACCCCGCTTTTTAACATTCGCTTAAATGTATTTTTTGTTGAGTGGGTTCCTGGTGTCACTCCAGTACTGATATTTTCGTTTGCCGCTTCACCCTCTAACTATCCCGGGTCTGAAGGGTCTTAGATTAGACCCCAGCTGGCTCCGGCGGTTTTGTTTACAAGCGAAAGTGCCATCAGTAGCAAGCAGGGACAACAGGCACGAGAAGCAAAAGTGAATGAGAGAGGAAGACCAGAAGTAAATTAAAAGCGGAGAAGGGAAAGGCGGGGGGCTGGAGGGAGAGAGAGGGGAGTGGAAAAGAAAAAGAAAAAAAAAGAAAAAAGAAGGAAGAAGGAGGGCCGGGAAGGAGGGCGCTGGGCCTTAGGAAGACTCTTTCAAGCTCAGCGTCAGAAGCGCACTCCAGGAGATAAGTACCTGGACTGCCGCCTGCCCCGGACGGAGTGTCCCACCACGGCTCCTCCAGCGTGTCCCCCATCCTGCCGCTGCCGCTCCCGCCGCTGCCGCCACGCGGGGAGGCCGGGCCGGGGCGGGGCGGGGCGTGCGGCCTGCGCCGGGCACCGCCCCCGGAGCCGCGCCTGCGCACCAGGCACCGCCCGCACGGCCGGGGCGCGGGGTTGTGTCTTCCAGCCCGACGATGGTGCTGAATGACATTTGAGAATTTTATGTTTTCCTAAGTAATATAAGTAGGTGTTTAAGATGTATGTTGGGTTTTTTGGTTGCTGTTGTTTTTTTGTTTTGCCGTTATTGCTTTTTGATTAGAATTCTTTTTTTTTTTTTTCCCTTCTGAAAAATACAAATGAAGCGGGGAAAAAGAGGAAAGGAAATTAAAACATTACCCTCTCCTTCACAATAGGATTATTTATTTATTTGTGCAATTTCCCGAATCTGGTTTGATGCTGTAAAATACCCACTTCCTTTAGGTTTACTCACAAAATCTCTCCCGAGGAACGGATACGTACCTGAAAACAGTGCGCGTTCCCTCGGAACGGCTTTCTCGACTGCTCGGGAAGCGGAGCCTGCAGGCAGTTAAGCCAGCCTGTGTCTTCTTTCACAGGAGCCGTCCCGCTGAATTCCTGGGCGCTTACCCGCTGGAGCTCATCCCGAGGCGAGCGGTGGAACAGCCAAGTGTAAGGACGTGGATGTATCCTAAGGTGGCACTGTTCTTCCATGTACCAATAACTTCACGCGCTCTTCGGAACTTTCACAGATGTATGCTAATTTTTTGTTTGCTTGTTTGGGGTGTTGGTTGGTTGGTTGGTTTTCTCTTTGAGGGCGTAGACGGATAAGGAAGGTGCGTGGTGTAGAGCTGTCGTGTTGTTGTGCCCAGGGTGGCTGATGAGCGTTAGCAGCTGATTTTTAGCCCTGGGAAGTGGGCTAAAACTTGTGTATTTTGTCTGACTCGTGGAGCACAGCCCTGCACAACACGGACTGTAGGGGGAACTCATTTAATAACCAACCCTATACATAGCAAAGCCGTTCACCTTTAGGAAAACTGAAAATATTCACATTTCTCACCGAACAGCTTCCCTGCCAGGGAAGCCGATTCCTAAGCCTGCTAAGAAGAAGGCACCTGCAGCTGCTGGCGAGCTGACCTGCGGGCAGGGCCTTCCCCCACCGAGAGCAGCGGCACAGGCCCGGGCGGAGGGCCGAACGCAGCCAGCAGCAGCGGCGCATCTCTCGCCAGAGCCCCTCCTCAGCGGAACGTCCGCCCGCCTCGCAAGGCCGCTGCGCACCTACCACCGCCTCCCAGGCGGTGCTGAGGGGCGGCTCCCTCCCAGGACGGGGAAACCTGGGCGACAACCGCCGGTGGCGGGAGAGGGAGCTCTGTCAGGGGACAGCTCTCTTCCCCCGGGGGAGAGCTCCATAACCGTAGCCTCGCCACTGCTAAGGACGCGCATCCCGTGGCGATCCGGCGCTGGCTCAGCTGAGCCCACGAGGGCGCAGCAGCGACACGAGCCGCCTGGGCTAGGATCGCCTCGCCCCCGCCTCTTCTTCTGGTCCAGGCACCGCCCTCCAACTCTGCCAGGTTTCCGCGCTTTGCGGCTGCCGCCCTCGCTTCACGACAGCACGGGAGAGACGGGAGCCAGCGCGTGGGAAGGAGTGGCGTCGGGAAAAAAAATAACCCTCCCGACCGCGCTTTACGGCCGAGCGAGGGGGCACGTCAACAGCTATGGCGGAAGGGGAAGGGGTGCTGCCGCCGTCGAGCAGCTGGTGAGTTATGGGGGTGTCACTGCCCTTCCTCTCGCTCCTCTCCCTCCCCTCCGCAGCGGGGCCGAGGAGGAGGAGGGAAGATGGGAGGGGTCAGCGAGCGAGAGGGACCGAAACACACCCCCCCCGCACATTACCGCTTCACCTCCGCCCCCCCGCCCCGGTACCCGCCGCCCTTGGGGTGTGCGGCTGAGGCTGCCCCTCGCTCGTCGGGAGGGGGCGGGGGCGGGGGCGGCCGTGGCCCCGCCGCCGCTAAGCCCTCGGCAGGGGCAGGGTGGGTGGGAAAGTTCGCCGGGGCGGGGGCGGCCCCCTGCCCGCCCGCTGGCAGGCCCCAGCGCGGTGGGAGCCTGCGGCGAGCCCTGGCTCAGAAGCGTCCGGAGGTTCGGCACCTCCCCGGTCTCGAAAGAGGAAGCGCTGCAGGCAAAACGAGGGCGAGACGGGGCGGCTTCTGGCCGCGTCCAGCTTGGAGCGAGGTGGTTGGTCTAGTTTAAAATGACAGCTGTAATAAGTGGTAAGAGCTGGTCCACGTGTGCACCTGTCTGCCTGGAGTGGTGGTACTTTGTCCAGAGCAGCTTCCCCTTTTTCTGCTTACTTGTTTAAGCACGGGGGACAAAGATGGGTCCTGCCTTGTTTTCTGAATGATTTTGCTCACCACCCTCCTCTAGTGCAGCTATTACTTATAATGGATTTTACGTTGAACCTCTAGGACAAGAATAGAGACTATTTCTGGAGCGTGTATAGGATCATTTTGATGGTAACAGTGATGTGATTTTAGTATTTGTTGCATGCGTATTCACTGAAGATTGCTGAGGCTTAAATAAGCATTGTGTTTAAACACTGCAGCTATTCTTCCTGCACCCCCCATCTCTATCCCTGCTTCTTCACTTTGTTTTTCTCTTTGCGCTTCTGCGTTGCATGTGATTTCTTTCTGTGGTTCTGTGCCACAGTGTTGCTCTTTGTCCTTTCCACGTACACGCTTTTAAACAATTACCGTACAGACCTGCTTTTTATGATCATTTCCTATCTCGTGGTTTTGTTTCTAGGCTTTGTTTTTATGGGGCAGATTCAAAGTTTATTGCTAACTGCTCAGCTTTTTGGTTTTATTTAGTTGTCTCAGTGTAAAGAAGTCAGAAAGAACACCCGTGCAGGTGTAGCTGGTATCTATTCTTTGTTTAGGTTGGTTCTAGGAATACAGCTCTTGGGTCAAACAACCAAGTATCATTTACTAGCAAATGAAAACAAATCAGTGCAGCTTTTTAGCCTTATTTTTTTTTGCTTTTAGTTACGGCCTCAACATTTATGAGGCACTTTCTGTAGATACAGTCTTGCACAAGAATTATTTCTAAATACAGACCTGACTGTTAGGACATATAATTACAAAGTTGAGGACAGGCTCATTGATGATCTTGACACTTTGAAATATAATCCTGGACATTCTATAAGAACCATGTTGAAATATCTCTGAAAATTTACTTCAACCTCTTTCATAATGTTGAAAGAATATTACTATCTCCCAGATCTCCACAAACCACTAAAATCTCCCTTGAAAATGAGCCACAAGTGCTTTTTCCAGATGCTTTAAGGTGCAGCCTGCATTGTTGTTCTGACTGGCAGCTTCCAAATGTAACTATAGTAAATTTGGTATGGTGGTGCTACTAGAAAAGGCAAACTTGAAGGTATTTATTAGAACAGATTTTCTAAATCAATGGGAACAGTTCAAGATGTTAATGCCTAAATGCTACATTATAAAATGCCAGGATATGTCCTGTTACTAGAGCTGTACCCTGTGAATAACATGAAGTTGTATTCCTTATTGCTTGTTCAGAGACTTTATGTGGCATTTTGGTTTCGTTGTTGTGTTTTGGGTTTTTTTTTAAAGCCAGTTTCAGTGAAATACTTTCTTTTTTATTTGTTGATTTACACTGTTGTCTTATATACATACCTGAAAGCTGTTGAACAGTTTTTGTTTTTCTAAGTATATGTATCTTTCAAATGAGCTTTTCTGTGTAAATTACTACATTATCATAGTTTTGAAGTATACAGGATTGTGCAGTAACACTTGATGTTTGAAAAAAAACAACCAGTTAAAACATAAAATGATGCATATGTACAACTGAACTGTGTTGGGAGCAAAACCATCAGTGCTGATTCCTTGTCCTCTGTTCAGTTCCTTAGGGGGATTCAAAGGCAGATGTAATTTTGTGTTCAGAGACTATGACAGCATCTTGAATATGTAGAATCTAGACATGCTTATTAACACAAAAAGCCCTTTTTATTTTTCCTGTGTCAGCTTGACATTCAGTGCTGGCATAAGTGATTTGGAGAGGACACAAACTAATGATAAGTTAAACCCCTCAACATCCATATTGACTGCTTAGTGTCTTGTTTAACAAAAAAAAAAAAAAGAAAACTCGCCTCTGTACAGTATGATTAAAAAAAAACCCAAGCCAACAAACAAACACACACCATCACCACCCCCAAACTTCTGTATAGAGTTATTGAAAAATGAGATTGTCAGCTTTGTGTTCAGTAAATGATAGAAGTTTATCAGGAGTTTTGATTTAAAAAAGAGAAAAAAAAGTCTGTCAGACCTTGTTTATTAAATATTTCTTTTTATCTGTTTGGCATATTCTCAGAATTTAATTTGAGAAATTGCCAGCAGTATTTGATGCTGGGAGACATGTCTGTGCCCAAAGCTAATAATGCTGTGAAACACAAAGGAGGCAAGCTGCTTTCAAGCTGTGCCATAAAATCTTAATTTCTTTTCATCTGTTTATTTCATTATTTTAACAATAATTTTAGTCAGTGCAACTACTCAGCAGAATGTATTGTAACAAACAGTCTGGACTGTTATTAGTTAAAATTTTTGTAATTGGAAGTTATAGTTTTTTTCTCTCATTTTTCAAGGAAATAAGTAATTTGGACTTATTTTTTCTTGTTCAGTTTCTCACACAGCTAAAGATATAAACTGTTATCAATTAATTTTTAAGACCTTTTTTCAGATGCTTGTTTAATGCCCAAGCTTCAGGGAACTTGATCAAGTAGTTTGTGGGGGTTTTTTTAGGTTCTATACTTTGAAAGTTAAGACCTGAACTAACTAAATATAACTAACCACAGATGGAATTGTTCCTGTGCATTTAACTTTGCATTGGAATCTTTCATCTTATGAGTCCCAAAATACACTCCAACTGCTTCATACAACAGAGTGATAAAACTAGTATATACTTTTTTTTTTTTTTCCATGCTCAGAATCTGGCTCATGTGTGCTTGGAGCCATGATACTTCTTCCAAAAGCATAAACAAAAAAAACCTTTGCTACTAAGTGTGAAAACACATTTGAGGAAAAAACTGAGGTGAAAATGTCAGGGAATGAATGTTTTTCTCCAAAATTCCATTGATTAAAAAACTAAAACTGATGATACTCTTGGTAAGGGGTGAGCTGGTAGAAGTCTAGCTTCTGATTTAGGGAAAAGAGGAGTGATGTGTGAGGATGTTTAAGAAATACTACTACTTACACTGGAAATGGTGGTGGCCTACTAGAGCATATCATGAGCAGCTATGGTGAGTGTGTCACTTGAGGAGTGTGGGAGAAAATAATGAAGGAAACTTTTGAAGTGTTATGCCAACATCAGATACAAGGTCAGAATACAGGAAGTAGTTTGAGAAGTAGTATAATTTAAGCGGGAGTATTTGTTTTAACCCTCTTGTAGGCCCCTGAGTAATATCTTTAACAGGCAGGTGTGCAGTAGTAGATTCAGTGTATGTGGAAAAAGGGTGATCATCATCTTTTGGTTTGATGTGTGTTTAGCTAATGAATTTGGCACATGTAGAGGATAACTGTTGGGCTGTGAAAATAATAAATTAGTATTAGAAATGTGCCCATTAGAAATTAAAACTTTAAACTTCTGAAGCTTTTTTTTTTTTTTTTTGACTTGGAGGAAGCAGCTCAAAGGGATCTGTCTTTCCTGATAACAAATGAGCAGATGTAATGGACTTTAGCAGGTAGATTCCAGGCATTGCAATCTACTGATTGATTATAGTTTTCTCAATACTATACATCTTTTCCCATGTATTTGTAGTTTATGTAAACACTTTCTACTGTCTTTTCCCTGTTGTTTACATCCCCACGATTTTTTATTCCCATCATTAGTATGTCTAAGGGATTATTACCAAGCACATCAGAGTTGTACGTAAGTGAAATAAATAATACTTAAAAAAAAAAAAGAAGTGTCTGAAATGGATGTCCCAGCAGTTGATCAATTTCTGTTGCCTCTGCCTTTCACTCAGCTCATAAGCGTTTTAGCTAAGAAATAAAGTCAGGTTGAATATCTATGCAAATCGTTACCTATTGATCATAATATATCACCAGACTGATCTGAATTTCAGAGATCCTTCTGTAAGTATAGAAATTTACTCCAGATATACTAACAGCAACATTGTGCATTATGACATTTAGAACAGTCTGTCTTGTGTGAATTAACCTCTCAGGTTATGGGTTGGCTGTAGGCTGGAATTCTACACATCTAACAAAAATTTTGAATAGTATCTAGAAATAGGCAGTGGAGTCATGGCAGAGCAGAAAGTAAGGATGTTAAGGTCTGGAGGAATTAGCCCCTAAAGAGAAGTACTGCATTCTTTCCAAAGTGTAATAATTGTCCATATGAACAAAAGACTTCCTAGCTGATCCTCATTCATGAGAGACAAGGACCCAGCTTGCACAACACCAACTGAAATAAGGTAAAACACAGCTGGTGGACATGTGTTCAAGTATCAAAATCACTTTCATACTTGAACATACATGAATAGAATATTTAATAGAAGAGAAATTTTTTTTTATCTTTGAAAAGTCCTTGCTTCTAGTCTGTGAGCAGTCTTGGGAGTTGATCGAGGAAACGAGTAGGTAATTGAATCATAATAGAATAACATATTCCCACCCCCCCACTGTTATTTCGTTTAATTCAATGTTGTGAAGAGATGTGATTCATTACCATGGGAGATGGGTATATCAGTTTCTTGCTTTTTAAGGTGAACTAGTGAAGCTAGCATTTGCCTGTTGTCTGTATGGTGTACAAAAAGTGGATGACAGCACATATAAAGAGGATTTTGCAAATAGCAGTGTTATTATGGTTTGATAAACAGAGGAAACACACATTTGCAGATAACACATTGAAGTTGATAAGCTGTGAGTATGAGGTACTAGTACCTGGTGGAATTAGTACTCATGAATCTGTGCCAGCTGTGTTTTTTGTAATTTGTGTAGATGTGGTTTTAACTGTTGTTTTGGTTTGTTGGTTTTTTTCTCAAAATAATTTTCTTGGAGGACATATAAACCAAGTTTATATATTGCAATTTTAAGACCTTTCCACCTGAAATACAACGTACATACAGCCATTGCATTCGTTTCCACATGCCTGTTTAATACTTGGATAATATTTGTAGCACAGAAGATATGATTAGTTGCAATAACCTACGGAGGTAGTGGAGTCTCCTTCTCTAGAGACTTTAAAAGAGACTAGAGACTTCTCTAGAGACTGTCAAATCCTGCCTGGATCCGTTCCTGTGTGGCCTGACCTAGGTGATCCTGCTCTGGCAGAGGAGTTGGACTTTGATGATCTCCAGAGGTCCCTTCCAACCCTACCTTTCTATGATTCTGTGATTCTATAGTTCAGTGCCTAGCTATTGCTCTTTAGTCTGTGTGTCATAGATAGCGTGCGCATAAAGTTGCTATCTAGCTAAGGGCATCTAGCTCTCCTCAGCTGGGATTTGATGTTGGCTTCTGCTGAAGTTGGATCATAGGAGAATTGACGCAGTTCTGCTGAGTGCTAGATCTCTTTGTGTAAATGTCATGGAAATACTTGGTTTTTATTCAGGGTGAACTGATTTGGTGGTTTAACTTTTCCAGTGTTGAACATTGTGTGCGTGATCAGAGAAAATGATGGGTGACAAGTGCTGGTGTGCTTGGGTGTTCCCCCACTTGCTGTTGCATGAAAGGGACGGTCACCCATGCAGCCTGTAGTTCAATAATAAGTGGCCTTTGGGACATTTTTTCCATTGGTTTTGTTGTTGTTAGTGGAGGTTTTTTGTTGTTGTGGGATTTTTTTATTATTTTTGTTTTTTATTTAATAATAAAAATGTAAGAAAAATAAGTCATCAGTCTCTTTGTAAACTGTGTTTTCTTTTGTCCAAAGTTGCAAAATTACTTGAAGAAAACAGACTGTTGGTTGTGTTTTCATGTATATTTGAAATATAATTGAAAGTGCTACCAGAAAGTGCTAGCAAAGAAATTTGCTGATACAGTGCAAGGAAAATGCTTATTCTGCAAGCTTGTCAATACTTCGAGAGGTTTTAAGTGAGGGTAGCTTGTTGCTTATTGTTATATGCATACATTCTTACAGGATTGAGATTTTAATCTGTTTATCAAAAAGGATATCGGAAGTGTGTGTCTTAAGCTTTTAGGAGACCAAAGTTGAGAACCTTTATATCAAGGAGTTAGTTGTGGATACATGCCAATTAAAGAACTAGACAAGAGCTGAGCAACTGACATTCTTTTTCTGTGGGTATTTGGAATTTACTACATAGTATGTAACATGAGGTAATTGAAAGTTATACTGGTAACACTTTAACATCTGTTACTCCATGTATATAAATAGATGCGTTATTCACAAGGAATGCCTCTTCATACTTCTGTTCTGCATAAACAGTCATGTTCTGTGTTTTGCTCTGGCTGTAAACCTCCTGGATGTGTGTTTAACTCCTCAGGTACATAAAGCAAAGCCTTTCTTAAGGGATATGTCAGAGCTAGTAGAGAAAAGATAAGAGGATACAGTAAGGGAGAAGTTTTGCCTATGGGACCTATGTATCACTGCCATTGCTATTTTTCCAGCGAACCTGGTGTTTTGGCACTGCTCTGCTACATGATGTTAAAATTCCTGAAATCATCAGATGTGGTTCTCTCATTATTGACAGCATGGAACCATTGAAACAGTCTGCAGAAGCTATCAGAGAGATTGTAAAGTAATCATTTCTGAATGAGTACCTTCTTATCTATAACGCTTAGGAACTTCTGTTGTCTTACTATGGCAACTTAAATGTCATTACAGTTTGACTGTCTTGTGAATTTGTGTATTTTGCTACTCTCTGCACTGTTATTAACATTTTTGTATGTTTTAATTCAGTTTTGTGCACATGGCCACACTTACAGTACTAGAACTTTATAGATAAGTAAAACTGAATTTGGGTCCTTTCCCATTTCAGGGAAATATGAGGTTAAGAGCTGACTGTTCTAAACCTTTGAAATAAGTTTTCTGTTTTCTAGGTCATCTAACACTTAATTTAAAAGAAATCTGGCATCTAATTTCGGTGTAATGTTTGCTTTGAATGCATTATGCTTGTGTGAAAATTTGCCGTATATCTCTTAAGCTGTAAATTACAACTAAATTTATGTTATGTTTTGCAACATTATCGCTTCATGGAAACAACAAAAATATGCCCATAGGGGTTTTTTGGTGTGTGTAAATTGAATGGAATTAGATGTTGAACAAGCAGCCTTAAAAATAAAGGAATAATTGCAAATATTTAATATTCATAATTGCCCAGTTATCTTGTAATGTACCTTTACATCTGTGTGGGTTTTGATAGTAGCTTCCAATCTATATCTAATTAATACTTTAAAAATATTGCATAATTAATTTTTAATAAACACATTGCTTGTCATTATTGTAGGGAAAGTGATCTTGCAGACGCTCTAGAAGAAGGAGGCTGTGATCTTGAAACTGTGAGAAACATCATTCAAGGAAGGCAATTGCCTGCTGATCTGAGGGCCAAAGTCTGGAAGGTAAATATGATGTTAAATCAAGATGCAGGAAATAGTTGAAGTTGTGTTTGATTAGAGGTAAATGATTTAATTACCAGGTGTCTCTACAGAAGAGATGTAGTACTGGAATTTTAATATGCATGTACATTGGTTCAGTTTCAGAATATTCCTCTTTATTGAGTTAAATTACTGAGTTCAGTAACTGGGTAACTACAAAAGAAAACTGAAATGTTTAGGGAAAAAAAAAAAAAGAAAAGCTGAAATGATTAGAAAGTGTTCTACTTTTGTTTTCAGATTGCCCTTAATGTTGTAGGAAAGGGGGACAGCCTAGCATCCTGGGATGGCTCTTTAGACTTGCCTGAACAGAGTATAATTCATGAGGATTGCCAAGAGCTAATTGGTAAGTTCAATTACACTTAGGTCGCCTATGTGAAAACCTCTCTATTCTCAGTTGTTTTAGGCCTTTGTTATTTATATTGAAGCTCAAAAATGTAAACATCATTCAGGTTGCAGCTTTGAGGAAGAAGATGAGAAAACGGAGAAAATTAGTAGGAAATCATAAGAAAACAGTAGTATCTTATCTGTACTTTGACTCTGGAATGGGTGATGTCCTGGAAGTTTATAAAGTATTAGATTGTAAATGACAGTTTGCATGATCAGAAAGCTTCATCAGTTAAAAAAAATGTAATTTTTTCCAAGCCTCTCTTTTAAAATAGACACTCTATAGTGTGCTTCAGGTTTTTAGTTGTCTAGTGACTGGTTCTTAATCTGAAAAGCTGATGTAGCACCAAAATGCATATAAAGTTTAAAGGAAGAAATATATTAAACATTTTGTACTTCAAAGACTATTTTTAAGAAAGATACTTTTTTTTTTTTTTTTTAAATAGTGTTTTCAGCAAAAATGAAAGATTGTGTTTGTGAAAGCAAGATGCTGCTAGGGCATTGGAAATAATATTCCAGTGTGTCTGAAAGTAGCTGCTACAAGGTCTGGTTGTCAGCTCTTCACTGAAATTGCCAAATTCCTGACACCAAGTAACCACATTAATAGCAATGGTCAGGTGATGGAGTCAGTGCTGACTCATAAACTAGGATACTTCTGATATTTCTTCTCATGGCATCAGTAAGAGAATCTTCTGTTTTATTACCTGTTATGCTTTAATTTATTCTTGAATAATTAAAAGTTAAGGCAGAGAATGGAGTTATTGCATGTGTACATACCTACCACTTTTAAAATGCAGTTCTACATTTTCTAGCTCTAGAATCAAGTAGGTCTTATTTTGCTTCTCTTTGTCCTGTAAAGGAAAGGGGGTTGGGGGGAATTTCCACTCTGTTATTTAATCACGGTGTCTTTTCAGGAAAATGGCAAAACATCCCAATTACTATTCATAGCATATAAAATGAATCACTTCCATGTCTGTTAGTTCTCCTTTTGTCTTTATTGGCAAGTATTTTGTAATATATAACAATATTAAACTGATTAATGTAATAAATGAAAAGTTAGTTCAGAATGAAGGTTAGAGATTTCTCTTTTGGGTTGTATTGAATCTCTCTTTCAATGTTTTAGCAAACCAAGTCTTCAAATTTGAAGTAAATCTTCAGATGTCATTTGGTTTTTATGTACTATTTTATTTTCCTGAGAGGTGGAGGAAAGGGAATGCCAAATACTGGCTCTTTGATGGGAAAGTATTAGATTGCCATAATAAAAACTGTATTAAAAGTAATGAGATTTGTGGGCTTCTTGTAATTCAGGGGGGAAAAATGTTCACTAGAAACTTAATGCCACTGCATTAATGAAGTGTGTGGGCATCTATTCTCCCTGTCCTAGACATAACTTGGCTATTCCTTCTTTTACTGTAATTCAGTTTAACTATAGTTAAATTGGCACAATCTGAGTGGATTAAAACAAATTTATTCCTGAAATACATAATTCATAAATATATTTAATAGTAGATTTTTAATTTAAGTCTCAAGTATTTAATATTAAAGGAAAAAATTATATGAACTTACATAAAAGTCTGGTTTCACTACAATCTGTGTAATAAATATCAGTATATTTAACTGTAAGGTAAGTAGTTATTTCATCACATGGAAAGCATAATTTGGGATGTGGTATTGAAATATTACAGTACATATTAGAGTTATTGCTTTGAATGAGGTGGGTGCCAGTACTTTTTCTGAAGTCTTGTCAACCTTATTAAGAAAAAGCCTATAGAAAAAGATGCCTTGGAACTAATGAAATCCTAAGATTTGTGTACATATCCAACTCTATGACAGTAGTTAAGAAGTGTTTAGCTTGCTACCCTAATTATAGAACGGGTTTTGTGCCACTTGTTTTGTGTCAGTTTTCGTCCAAATGCAACAATATAAATTATGGATTCAGAATTAATCTGCCATTAAATACGGGATATCTTTACTTTTCAGTACCTTAAAACATTTGTAAGAGTTCAAAGCAACATACTACATTATAGAAGTGATTATATGTTCATGGTTAGTGTAGCTTCTGATTAGCAACAGTACCAAATTGAATTTAAAAGTCAGGTGTAGTTGTAAGTAATCAACTCATTTCTCGGTTTATAGTTACCTGAACAACCCCAAATTTAAACTATTGTCAGGAAAATTACTTTGAAGTGGAGTTTAACAGTGTGATTTATATGCTAATACTAAAACTTCTGTGTGTAAGCCTAGCTGATTTCAAACTACTAATTGTCATAAATTTGCACATCAGTGGGCTTGTGAGGAATTGGAGGTATGCTTTGTGGATTGATCTATGTTGAGAATGAATTTGTTGTATAAGTTATCTGCTGAGCACATAAAATAGAAATAGAAGAGGAGAATGTTGCGTATTAAAAGAATCTACCTCTTTGTTTCATATGGTCCTGGAAAACACAAGCTTCTTTCATCCTGTTGTTGTGATATTTAAATGCCTTATCCTACTGGGTTTATAAAATCTCTTTTGTTGCGATGCCTTTTTGAATGCCCACCCCCCAAGCAGTCCCTGTCAGTGCAGTTGTGCTTTGAAATACTCTCATCTCATTCAGGTTGGAAGGCCATTAATACACTTTCTATTGCTTTGTCTATTTCAGACCAGTTATCAGTGCCAGAAGAGGAGAAGTCAGTATTGCTTTTGGATATTGAGTCTGTTATTACTTTTTATTGTAAATCTCGCAATGTTAAATACAGTTCTTGCCTCGGCTGGATACATCTACTCAAACCTCTGGTTCACCTTTGTTTGCCACGCAGTGATTTGTACAACTGCTTTTATGCTATCATGAATAAATTCATTCCAAGGTAAAACTCTCTTTCACCTGTGTACTATTTTTATTGTCATTAAAAGTATTTTCTGAAAAGATATGCATGTCAATTTGGCTAGAGTATATTTTATTCACTTTTTCTCATGTTTTGTAACTATCATGAAATGTTTACAGGAAATCTAGTCTAAGAAAATATTGACAATAGATGAGGGAAATGTACAGCATAACTTGTTGGGCCATATTATACTTCGGATTTTCTTTTTTTCTGGAAGAGCATCTCTAGCAAGCCAAAGGAAGAGTGAGGCAAACCCCCCCTCATAATAAGCTATTTTGGATGAGGGAGGTTTTGCTATTTTTTTTTTTCTTGGAAACATTGTTACTTTCAAGCCTTTTGGTATAAAGTATCCTGTAAATACCTATCTTTCTTTTCTTTCTGCCCTTCCTTTTGAATCATGAGTTTTCTGAACTTTACAAAATTAACAAACAGTTAATATGGTTGACATTATTCTTGGTTGGGGCCATAAGTAGAAGAAAACATCTCAGATACGCAGTTGAGTAGACAATGATGTGTATGAGAGCTTGTAAGGTAGTAAACTAATTTAAAAACTGAGTGGTTAATGTAAATGTCTCTCATCCCAGGGACGACGTGAGGAAAAGTACATTGCATCTGCTTACATTACATCCATATTACCTCTAACAGGGTAGAAAAAACCAAATCAAACCCCCAAAACAACAAAAAAAACTCTGACAACCACCCTATCATTAAGCAGAATGTAGGTTAGTTTCCAGGGCAATTTATTTCTCTTTAGCTAAACTTTTTTGTTTGTTTGTTTTTGCTTTGCTTTTGTTTTTTTACCAGTTCTTCCAATAGCTGAGCCTGCTGCCTCCATGGGGCTTCTAGCCTAGGCAGTAATGGATAGCTACAGGAATTCACAGTTCTTGATAAGCAGGAGTTTTATTGTTGTTTTTTGGGAGAGTGATTCTTGATTGTTTGTTTATTGTTTGTAAGTTTGTTGTTTGGTTGGTTTTTTTTAAACTGGGTATTTATTAAGGATTGATTACTACCACAGCTACCAGATGTAAAAAAAATGACTGAGTAAAACAGTTAACAAAAATGGCTGAACAAGGTTGTTCGTTCCACTGTCAGTAGAAACATGGAAAGGTTATTTTTGAGCTTATTCTGGATTACATATCTGTTCTTAATGCTAAAAAGTATTAAGGAATGATTGACTGAATGGAACAATTGACTATATTAACCATTAAAACAAAATTATTTGCAAGTCATGTTCTTACGCTAAATTCATTAATAGAATATTTTTTCTTCTTTTCACACTTTTTCTCCTGTTAACTTCATGGGAAGTTGGAGTTCTTGTGATAATTTCGAAAGAGAATCTCCACTTAATAATTTGCATTGAATGTTTCCATTTCACCACCACAGACATACACTTGTTTAAGAAAGTTAGGCTGATAATTGCATTTGGAGATCAGTGTCAAGTTTCACATAAGCTTACCTAAGTTTTCCAACACTTGAGATTTGTTCCTGATGTCTTTAAACAGCTATTTCTTCATTTTAAATACTCCTTTATTTCCTGCTTGATGAATTTAATTACTATTCCTCTATGAAGTAATCATATTTTAAATTTCCTTTGGCTGCCATATTAGAATGATGTGTATTTTTAAATTATATTTTTGGTTAACAACATTGTTACAATGATAGCATTGATTTGATATTTAAATCTGTTTTAAATAATTCTATATTATATACTCTATCGAGTATTGGCAGTATTTTGTTCTTTCTCCTGCCTTATTAATATAGTGGGCTTTGCTGTGTTTGTGGGGTTTTTGTTGTTTTGGTTTTAATTCTTGATGCAAGTTGACTACTTGATCAGTCCCTGTAAATGAAAAGAACAGTATAGGAAATTACATAATCATAACTAATAAATAATTGCTACTGTAAGTCTGACAACTCAGAATATTCCAAGGGGGTTATTATTATTTTCTTTGCTGCTTTTTAGGGATTGTTTTATGAAGGGAAGGCCATTTCATCTATTTAGACTTCTTCTTCAGTACCATGAGCCTGAACTCTGCTCCTTTCTTGATACTAAGAAGATGACTCCAGACTCTTATGCACTCAACTGGGTAATAAAGTGAAAGTAGGGAAACATAATGAAAAATAAATCTCTGTTAAAATATAAGTACCTGTTGCTAGTTTATGGAAGAGTACTACAAGAGATTAGAACTGCATATATTGAAATAAATTTCATGTTTTAATAAAGTATAGGGTGTTTTTTTTCTTTAGTTGCTTAACATAAGGTGTGAGATCTTATTAATGTCACTTTTTTATTGTACTGGTTGTTAATTCAGCCACTGATGCTAGGAACTACTTGGAATAAGTAGAAATGAGAGCAACTGAGATACTCAAAAACTAACACCATGGCTTCTTACTTTTTATCGTGGGCAGCTGTGCAGTTGTAGATATGGATGAACATCAGCCTAACAAGTCTTTTAAAATCAAATTACTAATAATTTTTAAAACCTCCATGCGAATAGGTATTTGACTGCCTCATACAGTGCTATGCCTTTTAGAATTTAGGCTTTTATATTTTACAGCTCTTCAATAATTGGTCATTTCCTCCTCACCTTAACTTCAAAACTGTGAGTTGGGGGTAGTTAAAAAGATGCTTATCTCAATCATTTATATTTTTAGAAAGTTTCTGTAGTAGGAATACAACATAAAGCAGGAAAATTCTCATGTTTCAGTGCTACTTGGTATATGCAATACAAAATGGCAATACAGTGCTTGCAGAGGTAAAGTCTGCAAATTACTAATGAAGACATTATGACCCATGAACTCTTCTAGGTTCTTCTTTCATAACCATTGGCTTTGTAATTATTTTTTTTAATTATTTTTTGTAATTCCATGCACTTTCAGTTAAAAAAATGAGACCAAAATTAATTAAACTGTGAGGCCTGTACTTGGGAGGGTTTTTTAAAGTTTTGTTTGTTGGTTTTTTTTTTAAGGCTGCTACCAAATTTAATATAAAAATGTGTCCAGGAAGAATTTCCATATTCTCAAAACCTGCCTTTTGCCAATCATCAGCCTTCCAAGGAGGAATTTGGTCTTTTTTTTTTTTTTTTTTTTACTACTCTATATTCATATATAATTTTCTTTTAAAATACAAACTTCTTCAAAGTTATTAAAAGTTTAGTGATTCATTAAGAAAAAAGATCTTCCCTTTGAAAGGAGGTAGGGAAGTGAGCTAGCATAGTCACAAGTCCTCAATGTCATACTTCCCAGTGTACAGTCTTAGAAAAAAATCTTAAGCCTCACTTTATTATGAGATTACATTAAAATTCCTTGTTTCATCTACTTTGTCTATATAGAGGTATTTCTAATGTATTGAAATACATAAGAAACTTTCAGAGACCTCTCATTCTTCAGGGGCATTTTGCCTTCAGTTGTGTTTGGCTTAGAACTGGATAGATATTTTTGGCTTTTGTAGTACAAGTATATTAAGAAGTGTTGAAATATTCCATGATAGTATTTAAAAACAAATACTGAGCTTTTGAAAGCTGTAGCTGTGTTGATACAGAATTTGTATGCATCATCAAGTTCAGTTCAGCTGCTATGCATTTGAGTTAGGTGTGACTGCAAATGTCATCTGGCATGTATGAAAATAAATTTCTACCTTTTTTCCCCACTTTGAAATTTGCATATCAGAGGGGATGCATTTTGAAATGGGAACAGGCAAACAGTTTGTTAAATGGTAGTGAAAATTTTCTGTTGCTTGCAAATATTTAATTACTCAGCCACAAAACATCATAATGTAAAGTAAGTGACATTGCAAAGCAAATGTGCAACCATGTTCACTTAGCTTGGTTCTACGGTGAAAAATTAAAAGAATGTGGTTTACAGGATCTTTTCAAAGTCACATTTGCTAAGCTAATTGAGTAAATATATTCTCTTATTATTGTCTTGTTGGTATAATTGGTACTTAGCGGTGCCTATGAGCTAAACAGTATTCCAGCCTGATTGCATTATCGCTGGTTGAATTTGCAAGGCTGACAATATATACAGCTGAGTGTGTCTTCACACTAGACACATTTATTCACAGATAATCAGTAGCATTACAGCACTGTTTCCCTCAAAAAATGTTTTCCAGGGTAGAACCATCCTTCAGTACATGATGCAAATCTATGTTTTAGAATAATTTTTTTATTATTTTTTTTTTATTTTGGGTGTCTTGCATTTCAATTTTAAAATGTTACACTCATAAATTTGTTCCTGGTTATTGCTTTTTCTCACGCTATTTTCCAAATTTTTAGCTTGGAAGCCTTTTTTCCTATTACTGTTCACCTGAAGTCACCCAGGCAATATGGGATGGATATCTACAACAAGCAGATCCATTCTTTATTTATTTCTTAATGTTAATCATCCTTGTCAACGCAAAGTAAGTGTATAGTTAATGCCTTTGGGACATTCCTTGTTGACACAGCTTTAATCCACTTTTGTTTCATTTTGGTTTTACTGACGATCTATGCCTGTGACTTTACTGTTTTCAGAGACGTTATCTTAGCACAAGAATCAGATAAAGAAGAAATGATAAGTAAGTACTTCTCTTATATAGCTGCTAGTGAAATGTTTACCATACAGTATAATCTCCTTTGATTGTCATTTTTAATGCTAAATAACTGAATTATTTATTTTTCTCATTAATGAATTCCCTAACCCAGTAATTCCTTTCATAATATTCTTTTGCTGCATCCCATTGCCCTGTTCTTAACATTCTTTTTTTGTTTCCTTTTAGCATTCCCACACCTAGTTTTATACTTCAGTTTGAAGTACTTGAAATGTTTCTAAGACCAAAGCAGCAGCTTTCTAATCCTTCTTTAAATCTGCTGTACTTTTTGCATTTCCAGATTACTTTCTTTGAGCCTGATTCATTGTTCTTGTCTTACCCTCTTCTGTTTTTATAGAAATTACACTAAATTTGTGAGCCTATTTCACTTGCCTTTCTATTTTTATTTTTTTTAACATATATGCCATAATACAATACAATTAATAATTTTCTAATAGTTAAAAATGAAGGTGCTGGCTTAGTATTAAAACTAAAAGCTAAAACTATACAGAGGTAAGAGTGTGGTAGAAATTAATTTGTGTAGAAGGTTTGAACTTTTAGGAAATACCATAGGTTTCCAACGGATAAGGATTTCCTGTATCTGCTCTTTCTACCTGGAGAGTGAATCAACATTTGTGTTTAATTGATAAGCTCAATTGCATTATGCCTTATTAAAAAATAAGCTATGATATGAAAAGATGTATGGTGCTTCTTTTCTACGTCTGAAATAACGGTGCACTTTTGTTGTTCATGTATCTCAGAATTCTTAGAAACTTCACCAGCCAATCTCAATTTAGAGGATATAGAAGATCTCTTCTCTTTGGCACAATATTACTGTAGCAAAACTCCAGCTTCTTTCAGGAAGGTAATGAAAAAGTCATTTTGACATAATCTTCTTTTTGGTGACTGTTTAAGCTACTGATGACAGTAACTTTGAGTATTTTGTTGTGATGTTTGTTTAAACAATTTTTTCATGTTGTTGCTTCGGTGGTATTTATCATTTGGATCTTTGAAAGATAAGGTTAAGTGAAACATTATAGAGATAAGCTTCCCTTCAATATTGTCACTTCACGACTGATGACCTTGTTTTGCAAATAAGGTTCTTGTAAGAACTAATGAAGCAAAAATGGCATACTGGTACAACTGTGTTGTAGTAGACTGCACAGCAGTCCTAGCTGTACTTGCAACAGCAAACGGGAAAAACGTCACTGTTCTTGCAGTTCTTATTTACTGAAGATACCTGACTTCAGTTGAACCCATGAAATAGAAGTAATTGATAGTCATGGCCTTTGGCTTGTATGTATTTTCTATGTTGTATGTGAACAAGTATGTGAGACTTTTTTTGGGAGAGTGGGGGTGAACAACCGAAAAAACAAAAATCAGTTGACTTAGTGTCAGAGTGCTGAACAAGTGTGTGTTGTTAAGGAAGTTCAGGCCTTTCCATGATTTTCAGAAAGAGTTTCAATTGGTCAAAATTTTGATGACTGTATGGACGAGATACTTGTGTATTTGGCTTAATGTTTGTTCCATGGTGGATATAGTTTTACTTTTAAGACTTCACATCTAAAGACAATGGCTTCAATGAACTTTATTTTTCTTCCTGCCTTATTAGGACAACCACAGTCTCTTTGGCAGCAGCTTGCTGGGCCTCAAAGATGATGACACAGACTTGAGCCAGGCTCTCTGTCTAGCAGTTTCTGTGTCTGAGATTCTTCAAGCAAATCAGCAACAAGGAGTCAGTATACTGAGTTACTCTTCCCCACCCCTCCTCCAATTTTATAGAAAAGGAAAAGAATAATTTACTACTTCATATATCACAAATATTTTGAAGCTTTAACAACACAGATGAATATTTGCTACTTCAGGAAAAAATATTCTTGTCTTGAAGTTGTTGTCCTTTTAAATGATCTGCTTACTGAAGTGCATTTGTGTTGTAGCAACTAGAGCAGAGGGGAGCTCAATACAGATGATTTGAATCTGAGGAGTGGAAGCCTAAAGTACTATCTCGCTAGTTTGAATTCCCTTCCGAATGTAGCTATTGTAGAGGAGAATTTAAAAATCACTCTTCAATATCTTTGAGAAAAATGCCGTTATGAAATATCTGTCTTTTGTCAATGAAAGGTTTAAACAAATTGATTCAACCTATTTCTGTAGTGGTTAATTGCAGACATACTTAGGTGTAGGGACTTCACTTAGAGTATTTAAGACCAATACATGGATAATAGTGTAGCTAGATTACAGCGTTTCTTGTTGACTGATGGCTTTTTGTAGCAGTTTCTGGCCCCAGTTTCATCATGCATACTTTTTATTTTTCCTAGTCCAAGTAAAGTTAAGCATCTGTTTACATCCTGTTTAAGTTGGTGGCATATAAAGCTGTCCTTATGTGCAGTGCTGAGTACTGATGGACTGTTGAATTGGGACTTCAGAGTTGTCCATTTTGACGTATTGATGTGTGCCTTCATACCCACTATATTTCTTCACAGTAAAGGTGAAAATGTTACACTGTTTGTATTGCACTTGTGTGATCCTTTCCAATGTGCAAGCTGATGTATTAATGGGACAACACTATTAGAATACTGCTGGTGGTCTGGTAACTGCAGAAATACAGATTAATCAAATTAAATAAGATTTTTTCCAATAGCTTTTAGCCCCTTTTGAGAGGTTCCTGTAGTATTGGAATTAATATTAAAATATAATTGAATTATGTACATTCTCATCAATAATTACATGATTTTAAAATTTTGTAACAGACCACATCCTTCTCTTTCAGGAAGGAGTAAGGTTCTTTGTAGTGGATTGCCGACCTGCAGAGCAATACAATGCTGGCCATTTATCAACGGCATTTCATTTAGACTCAGATTTGGTTTGTATGCTTTTTCTTTCTTTATTGATTTTTGAATCCCAAGTTAAGTAGAAGGAGAGAGAAATGTCTGTCTTTGAAAAATAAATTATCCTTAGTTTAAATGCTAGTCTGTGGACTGCAGTGTCTAACTGTGTGCTGAGGTTTCAATAGACAGCTTCTCTAAAAAATATTTGTGAAACTATCATTTTACTGAGAAGTTTAGTCCTTAGTGACAGGAGAATTTGGGATTCTAGGCTTCCTGTTCTCTGGTTAGATCTGGAAACCCATACAGGCTAAAGACTAGACATTGTTTGGAGAAATCTTTTTAACATCATAATTTCTAATGAAGGTTGTCATTAATTTTAATAAGGAGTTGGGTTTTTTCCGGGTTGGGTTGCTTTTTCCCCAAACAGTCTTACTACAGCCTGCTTGTAAGGAGCATATTTCTAGAAAAGGGTTTGGTTGCTCCTTTAAAATTTTGGCAGTACCTTATGAGAGAAGTAGTGCATTAATTTGGGAACTGAAATGTACTATGGACTAATTACTTCATTAAAGAAGTATAATTGCTGTAGTTTCCATTTGACTATGAATTCCTAACTGAACATTCAATCATATTTTTCTTTGACCTTTTCTCCCCAAATCACTTAAGCTTCAGTGGGCTTACAGGGTATTCTTCACTTCTAGATTAACCCACTACTGTTTCACTTCAAGCAGTCTGTGCATGCTGTGTGGAATAGTTTCTGTATATATACCCCATAAAAGGCTTTTTTACATTTTGTAGTTTAGAATCTCAGTCCTGCATCAACTATCTTTATTTAAAATGATGTATTCCATATTATTTGCACAAATACAATCATATAGGGAAGAAAAATAGGCTGGAGAACTTACTGCTCTCTACAACCACCTGCAAGGAAATGGCCTTAAGTTGTGCCAAGGGAGGTTTAGATTGGATATCATGAAAAATTTCTTTACTGAAAGAGTCGTAAAGCACTGGGACAGGCTGCCTGGGGAAGTGGTTGAGTCACCATCCCTGGAAATCTTTAAGGGACTTATAGAAATGGCACTTAGGGACATGACTTAGTGGTGGAGCATTGGCAGTGCTAGGTTAATGACTGGACTCATTGATCTTAATGGTCTTTTCCAATCTAAATGATTCTATGATATAGTGTTCTTGGTTTTAATCTAGATCAAAAAATTATGTAGGAAGAAACTTTCCCTGTGGTATGTGAGTGTCCTTCTGCTAGCCTTAATTGAACATCATATTCAATAAAGTAGAAATAAGCATTACAGACTATTACATGGTTTAAAACCAGGTACTATATGAAAAAGAAGTCCATGAAGACAACTCTTAAATTGGATGCGATTAGTTTGTATGTGTTTAAATTACATACTGACATTAACTCCTTCAGTGTGTGGCAGTTGGTATGGTTAGGATCCTTCACGAATCATGCTGGATGACTGTCACCAAATTCATCTCCGGTTTTAAGAGTTTAGTGATAGGAAAACACTGTAGGCAATAATCTTTGAGACAAAAAGCCATAAATGGAACTTCAGTGCGTTTTATACACTTGCATGTGCAAAGTAGACACAGTATATTTTAAGGGAATGTACTGTGGAATTAATCTCATTTATAGGTAGTCGTAGATAGAGGAAGTAGGGAGATGATAATACCTATATAATAAAGCAGCAGCAGTTGGCTCTAGGAAAATCCCAGTTAAAATTCAGTTTGACTTACAAGTACACAACCTAGCTGTGAGTTACTTCGTACTTTGTCATTTAATCCAAATAATGAGAATTCTTCCCCCCAATATGCAGTTACAGGTCAACATTTTCTTATTAATTTAAAAGAGTGCCTTCCGTCAAGAGCAGGTTGAAATTTCAGCTGTAGTTAGAAAGTCTTTGTTTCTCAATCTCTTTCCTATAGCAGATCATCAGCAGAGGTTTTCAGGAGACTACAGCCTTAACTTTGAGACAACTAAGAATCCTAGATCTCTGTATACTGCTGATTGTATTACTTTTTGTTCCAAAACTTGATAAGTAAATGAGAGAAAGTTTATCACAGAGACAAAAAGAGGAGGACCTTAATGACACCTAGAAATTCTAGGTATTCTAAAGGGGTTCAAAACTGCAGAGTTTGAATGTGTTGTGTTCAAGGGTATGGAAATATGGAAATCAATTGCCATATTGCCGACTTAACGCAACATGAAATTTGTAAGGAATTTTTCCCACTATTACTTGGTGTCTGCAAAAAAAAAAAACCTAACAATTGTTCGATGCATAATATGAGATTTGGGTCAGGCTGTCTTTTTGGCGTGTCTTTTTTGTGTGTGTGTGTCTTGTACAGTGCTAATGTTACTTTGTTTGTGCTCAAACAGCAACCATTTTCCAAGTTTGTATTTTTCTACAAGTTGTGTTATAGTACATTGCTGTCAAACAGCACTTTTTATTTGTTCCACAGATGCTTCAAAACCCATCAGAATTTGCACAGTCTGTAAAATCCCTATTAGAAGCACAAAAACAATCTATTGAGTCTGGCTCTGTAGCTGGTGGGGAACATCTCTGCTTCATGGGAAGTGGCAGGGAAGAAGAAGATATGTATATGAACATGGTGCTAGCACACTTCTTACAGGTACAATTATATTGCTGCTAATTTTACTAACTGAAATAAAGTGTGTCTGTACATATCATTGGTTCAAAATGGCAAAATATTTTCTTCTTAAAATCTTAACTTGTTTTTTTACATTATTCAAGTTTACAATTTTTATGCAATTAACCCATGTTTCATTATGGGGCCTACAAAACTCATTGCACAGATTTTTGCTTCAACTAAAAATGTCTTTTCTGTTGCAGAAAAATAAGGAGTATGTAAGCATTGCCAAAGGAGGATTTATGGGTAAGCTTGTTAATAATGAGCTTTGGTTTGAGAACACTCGATGTCTTAACGCTGTTGATAACTTTGATTAGGCTATAGCTAGCAATTGGTTAAATAGCAAATAGGTCTCATTTGTCAGGTTTTTGTTTCATGTAAGTCAGCCCTGTGGTTGTGTAAATCAACATTTGTAGTTAACTGTTATGGCTCACATTTCTGAATGGTGAAAAATTAATACAAGGAGTGGGAAAATTCCCTCTCTCTTCTAACTTATCATTCTTGATGTTTAGCCTCTGTAGATTACAGATCTGTATGAAAATGCTACTTCATAATTGCTATTAATTGGTTTTATGTTTTCTTAAATCATCTGTTCAGTTCTGGTCTCCCCAGTTTAAGAGGGACAGGGAAATACTAGTAAGAGTCCAACAGAGAGCTACAAAGGTGATGAAGGGACTGGAACATCTCTCTTGTGAGGAAAGGCTGAGAGCCCTGGGGCTGTTCAGCCTGGAGAAGAGTAGCCTGAGAGGGGATCTTGTTAATGTTTCCAAATCTCGGAAGGGTGGGTGTCAAGTAGAAGGGGCCAGTCTCTTTTCAGTGGTGCCCTGACGAGAGGCAATGGTAGCAAGGTGAAACACAGGAAGTTCCACCTCAGCATGAGGAAAAACTTCTTCACTGTGAGAGTGACAGAGCCCTGGAACAGGCTGCCCAGAGAGGTTGTGGAGTCTCCTCCTCTAGAGAGAGACTTTCAAGACCTGCCTGGATCTGTTCCTGTGTGGCCTGCCCTAGGTGTTCCTGCACTGGCAGAGGGCTTGGACTTGATCTCCAGAGGTCACTTCCAACCCCTACCATTCTATGATCTTGTGATCAGTTTGGTTGCAGGCTTTACAACAGTGGAGAGATCTGTGCTACATTGTGAGTATAGAGGCATTACTAGTTAGTATGTGCAGTGTCGTAACAGCTAACTTAAGGATCAAAGCAGTGATTTAGTTGCTGCTATATTTTAAACTGTTTTCATTACTAAAATAATGATTTTCCTAACACCTTTGTACTACTGAAAGACAAGGATGATTATAGCAATATCTGAATTTGTCTGTTTTATTAAATCATGTGGAGCAAAAATTGTTACTGATAAGTCTTGGATATACAGTATTTTAATCAACAGACTAATTCCAGTGTCGTTCTGAACGTTGTTTTTTTTTTTTTTTTAATGGCCTTTTAACAGCCCTCCAGCAGCACTTAGCAGATATCAATGTGGAAGGACCAGAAAATGGATATGGCCACTGGATTGCTAGTACTGCAGGCTCAAGAAGCAGCATAAATTCTTCTGTTGATGTGAGTGAATTTTAAGCTCAGGTGGTATAGTAGGAAGGGAGATCTAGGTGTACTGAATATTTTCTTCATATTTCTCGTTCTGTTCTGTAAAATGCATTACTCAAGTCATGGTTGTTTTCATTTGTGTGTTTAATTTCAAACTATATTCACTGTGTAGCTGGAGGCCACCTAAACAATTTTATGCTTTTGAGAGGAAGAGCTTGTAGAGGAGAACTCGCTGTTGTCATTCTCCAGCAGAATATATGTAATGGACACTTCTTTTCCTTGGTCGTCTTCGCTCTGGGAATGAATTACTGCAAATCTGGCATGCAGTTTCATGGGAAAGCTCACCATTGTCTCTTTTCTACAGCTGATATGCTGTATGTAGAGTTTGGCTTTTAATTTGGATACAACTTATCATTCATAAGTTGTATCATATAGTTGTATGATGTAGTTGTATGACAACTAATGATATGATAAACTTTATCATTCCTTCCTCTCTAGATTTTCGTGGCAGAGTGCTCAGTAATAGAGTTTGTTAAGCTCACTTGATTGGATCATCTTTACCTCAGACATGTATCATTGCTGTCATTTGATAGAACTCTAAAAGAACACTTAATGCTGTAATTTATGTTCTACCGAGTACCAAAAAAAGGATTACTATATTGTAGTCTATTTCCTTTCTTAATAAACTACCAGTGAAATAAGATTATTTTTATATGAGTAATACTGAGAGGAGTTACTTTTACAGGGTGATTCTCCTAATGGTTCAGGTGATGGAAAAGGAGTGAAGTCCCTGGTGAATAAAATGACGGTTGCTTTGAAGACTAAATCTGTGAATGTGAAAGAAAAAGTTATTAGTTTTATTGAAAATACATCTACGCCGGTTGACAGGTGCGTCATTTCTATCTCACTGTGAATTAGCAGTGAGGAATGACTTCCTATTTCAGGTGGCTATTTTGTAAATGTGAAGAATGTGCTAATTAGGAAAAAAAGTTGTCTCCCAGGTGCAACTTTTAGATTTCCTACCCCTACCCTCTTCACAACTCTATCATGACACAGTAGACCTACTGGGCTGCTTTAGTATTGCAAAGCCAGTCTGAGCAGCCTTTTCTCTTGAATGTTTATGTAGAATTTGTCACTGCATGGTGAGTTTGACTTCTTGTAATATGTTGGTTCTGTATTCAGTCTAAAAGGCAAGAGTTACTTCACTTTGATTTCAGTTCCTTTGCATGATGAGTCTAATGAAATGGGTAAATGATAGAAGGATTCTGGACAGGGTTTTGTTTGGATGGTTTTGTTCTGGTTTGGTTTTGTTTGGGTTTTTTTAACTGCCCCATCTTGTCAAGTTGAGGTTAACTTTTTTGAAGGTCTTTTTTTTTCGAGTCCTGTTGTAAAGCTTTTCAAACCCAAAATCTATTCTTACTCATTTTTTGTGTCTTTTAGTGGAGCTGGGAATAAGAATGTGCAAACATGTTGAAAGACACTTCCAAAGTTGGAACTTATCATTCCAAATACTTATCTCAGCTAGATAACAGAATAACAGCTTTAATTTGTCAAGACTTTAATTGAATAACCTGTTTTAGAGTTCTTTAAAATGCAGCCTTTACACTTGTGTGTTGCTACAGCATTGGTATTCAGGAATCTTACAAAGATAGTCTTTGCTTGATAGCAGGATTTAAAATATGTGCCAAACAAACAGTAGATTTTAGTAGTCTTGTACCTAACCGAAAAATACAGATCGTTGCTTCCTTTTATGTTAGAAAATTAATTTTTTTTTATTATTGTTATTATTATTTCACAATTAGAGGCAAAAAAATCTTAATTAGCACTTGGTAGTAGCTTTTGTTGCATGAAGAATTCAAGTAAGGCTTATATGTAAGCCATACATAACATGAAAAATCATCTTTCAGTAGACTTATTTACAAAAATATCTCTCCCTTGTGGGAGACAGCTGTCGTGAAGCATTGCTTTTATTTATAAGCGTCTTACTTGAAGAAGATACATTGCAAATATAGAGCATTTCAATTATTTATCTACATTTTTCCTTTAAACTTCTTTTCATTTAATTCTTTTGTTCTGTCCTCTGCCCCGATATACTATAGAATACCTTTCAATATTCCCTGGCCAGACAGAGCAAGCCTGGAGCGGTAAGCTTGATAATTAAGCAGTCTGACTAAACCCACCTTTTTCGTGTTTAGCATGGCATCACAGTATTTGTAAGCATTGGTTACACTGACAAAATTGCTCTCACATATTTATATTAAGTTAGGTTTTTTGAATATATAAAAGCAATTGGTTTTCATGAGTACTGGTCAGGGGACTAGAGAAAGAAAGAATGTATTGGCAGTGCTTTCTTAGTTTCTGCTTTATTATTTCTGTTACCTTTCTTACTGTTGCTTTTTATGGATTCTATTTTTTTTCTTTGACTTGTAATTTTCTATATGAATTTTATTAGTCACGTGTACTAGTGAGAGACACCAGGAGCAATTACTGAACAAATTATGGCTTAGTGTTTTATCAAGAGACTAAAACTATGAAAAGGACTTGTTATAAACTGTTCGTAAAGCGTTATTGGAACTTAGCTATAACAGGGAACCTATACAGAAATTCTGTCTGGAAATGTGGCGTTTCTGTCCTTCGCATCACATGGTGGTAGAACGTGCTGATAGAAACAGAGGTCTTCGCTGCTGGGAAAAGAAAAAAAAGCTGAGTTAATAAGTAAATACGCCTTGAAGCTTTCCCTTGTCTTGTTCACTCACCTACTGCATTCCACACAGATGTGGAGTCCCTTCACATTTCTCTCAGATTTATTTTCTTATACTTATTTCAGAAATCAAAATTGTGAATTGAGGTTGTATAAAATTACTTGTGGTAAATGAAGGACAGCTCGTGCGTAATCACTTTGGAACTTTAGTTATACTTCAGAAACTCTATTATAGCTTTTGACACTCATAGACTGAAAAGCATGAAGATTGGTGATGGAAGAATTAATGAAGATTTAAAATGCTGTTTGGGTTTTCAAGGATTTTGACCAGTTCTTCATTCAAGTAGTTTGCATATAATTTGAGATAGGATTTACCCATAAGCATTACAGAGTGGTGTTGTATGAGCAAAACCATTAGTAATGTTAGCCATCATTCTTTTTAAAAAATA
>WTSP01011396.1:18913-29954 GCA_025331215.1 Actenoides lindsayi
TGTTGGCTCATGGTCATCCTCTTGTCTACCAGGACCCCTAGGTCTTTTTCCCCAGAGCTGCTTTCCAACAGATCATCATAATAAGAAAAAGTGAATTCTACTAAGTAAGGAGAAGAGCAATCTGGGATACTGGACTACTTAGCCAATAACAGAAAAAGAAAATCTATTAGATGAAGACATATAGATTCAGCAGATCATTTGAATTCAAGAGGATTCTTTAATCTTTAGGTTATTGAAAGGAAATCTCACTTTGAGAGTTGTGGAAAATGCTGCTGATAATAACAGAGCACTTACTGTGACAAGACCTATGGGACTTAAATTATGTGTGAAGCATAAATACGAAAGTTTGCTCTTTATTTACAATTGTGGTGCAGCTGGGAATCAGGGATGTTCTTGTATGCACAATCAATACACTTAATTCATTAATTCCTCTTGTGGTTCAGGTGTATCCCAGCTAGTCTCTGAATAGGTGAGATATGCACTGGCTTGAGGCAGTGGGCCAGCTTGAAACCAGCAAATCTTCACAACTATTTGACTGTTACATGAACCCAGCCAAGTGAGAATTTTAGACAGTCCATGAAATTCCCTGAAGCAGCTCCTGATGTGTGTAGTCCAATTTTTATGCTTAAATGTGTTGATTCACATTTTGGGTGGAGTGCCCCAAAGACTCATCTAGCTGGTTCCTACTGCAAAAGTGATCAAATCCCACGCAGCTAGGACATTTGTAAATGGAAATGGTTTCTGCAAAAATGGTCACATAGCACGGTATTTCTATACAGTTAAATTACTTAAGAAAAGGTCTATGTTTATTTAGAATGTATAAGAGGAATGATGTGCTCTAGAGAGTCTCTTCTCATCCAGCTGAAGAAGCTGCAGCAGGGATCTTTCCAATGGAGGCTTCTGTTGCCACCCAACCATGGACGGGTGTCCTGCCTGGGAGATTTCATTCCCTATGCAAACATTACTCTAGCCAAGATACCAATAAATTATTATTACTTTTTCAATTTTAAAAAACACTCTATCCTTAAAGTCTGCACAACATTATATACAATTCATGCAAAATACCAGCCTATAAATTTGCAGTGATTTTGCTATGAAAATTAGTAAGAAAAAAGGACTGAAATTTCAGGGTCAAATGGTGCCAGTTTCAATAATTTTCCTAAAATACTTCTGAAGTTTACAATGGTCAAGCTACCTTCTCTCCTGCTCATAATTGGAAGTTTGTATCTTTTTAATGAAGCTGATTTTTACCTGGATTAAGTTGACTAACGTGTTTTGTTTCTCCCTTGATTCTTCTACTGTGTTATAGGTACCAGAAGTCACTTTTTAACCTTAGAAACAATGGCAGCTTTTTAAGGCTAAATAATGCCTTTCATAGACTCATTTCATTATTTCTTACTCCCCTTTAGAGATCTGTGATTACTGCCATGTCTTAATTATTGCATGGCTTTTGAGTTTCTGAAGTTTCTCTGTAATTACTCCTTGGAAAAATTAGAGGAAGTTATGCAAGTATAAATTTATGTACCTCCACTAGAGGTTCTGGCCTGTGGTTAGTTTGTTACTGTGTCTTTTAAAATACTTTAAGAATAGCAGCCACAACCAGCGTCTCCAAGAACAGCTAGTCTAAAGGAACCTTGTTTGACATGATGCCCATTAACAGAATTTCACAGATTGTCAAGCCCGAGTTTTATTTATTGCTCAGGTTAAGCCAGAGCTTTGTTCATAATTAATGATACCGTGGCAAACATTTTTCTCAGCTCAGAAGTTGAATAAACATGACCCCATGGAAGAAAAGCCAAAACAGAGATGATGAATATTTATTGCCAAATTACTAGACATACATTCAATATTAAAAGGATAAACTGTTGAAAGCTGGTTAGACCCTTGTGGATCACATGCCACAGACAGCCTGAGATGGAAAGTAGGGTTTGGGTTAAAGTTAGGGTTAGGTGAAAGAAAGAGCCTAGAGGTGTGTTTGGAGTGGGGTTAGAAATGGACATCCAAAGCAAAGTTAGGACAGCCAAGAGATTTGTGCTTAGAAGATATTTGTGGTGTGGGTCAGAAGTGGGGGTCTTAGTTTAAGCGTGAGCCAGAAAATAGGGTTCAGGTCTGGGTTTGGGTTAGAGTTGAGTGAAAGAGAGAACCTCGACGTGTTTGGAGTGGTGCTCAAAATAGCAGAAACCAAAATGTTTCATGTGAACGAAGGAAATTAATGGGAGAATCAGAAGTCTTAGGACACTTACTCAAGTGGAGGGTTGTAAAACAGTTGAACAAGATACCAACAGGGATACTGGACAGAAACTATTTCAGAAAAGGTTCACCTGTCAGTACTGTTAAAGGATATAACCAAATGATAATTTCATTTCTTTTTTTTTTTTTTTTTTTATACTGTGAAAATGCTAGAGGACTTGCCTTATAAAAGTAATGAGGATACTCATTATGGTGAATTTACTTGTAGAAAAATAGAAATGAATACACACTCTTTTATGAGACACAAATCCTATGTAGAAATAGTAAATGTGCTATAGGCATTACTTTTCCATCACATGTATCTAGGGTTAGAAATCTGTTTTCTCTGATATTGTTTCTAACTTTCTATGCTCTGATCACCTTTTTAGGGGCTGCCAGTTCAACAAAAAAACCTTAGAAAAAGTATCTGCGTTGTTTCTCCAGATATGGAATATGCATTCAAACCACTTGCTTGCCAAGAAGGGCAATTTTCAGTGAAAAACTAAAGTGTCAAAATCTTGTGACCAACAAATACTAAGAGGAGTAAATACTTTCCTCAAAACAACAAATTCTTCGTGCTGTTAATTCTTATATCTTGCTCATTTATTAAGTAATATGCATAACTAAATATACATTCATGAAAATAATGAAACATTGTAGAATCCAGCTTATTCTAGTCAGGTTTCTCCTAAGCTGCATAAATTTAAATACTGTTACTTACTCTGAGCCCAGGATGAAACATACTGAGAGAAGCTAGTATGAGGTTAGTGCCTTAGGGACTCCCAAGAACTCTCAGTAAAAATAAACAGCAGCTTACATCCAGGGCCTACAGCTGCTGACTTTATGCAGGTTGGTTGATAGCAGAATTCTGGCACTGACATCAATACATAGTGGGAATTCTGATTTAAAACCCCTTAAAAGGCTTGTTCTAGGCAAATTTTAAGTAACCCACCTTAATAACATCACATGAAAACTATTATTTAATTTGTGACTGTATGCAGCACATCTTGACCTAAAAGGAAAAGCCAACTGACACTGTCCTGGTTACCTGAAGGTGAAATTTAAGAAAAAAGATACAAGTAACACTAGTAGAAAATAGCTAAATTATTCTTTACCTGAAAGGTCCTGTTTTATTTACAGAGATTTTTCAGATTGAATGCTATTATACTTGTAGAAAGATTCAAAAGAAGAAAGGTTGGGTGGGAAGGAGTGAGAGGACTTTAGAAAAGTATTTAGAATCATTATTCCATCACAGGGTTCACTTCTGTGGAGAAGAATAAAAGCAATTTCCCAGAAGAGATTGCTCCCTAAATCAGCACCTGCAAATTTGCAAGCTGACACTTCTCAGCCTCTAAAAACCACTGTTTGGAGGCAAGTGCAATTATCTTCCAAAGAAGCGTTATAGTTCTCAGCTGTCCCAGTAAGCCAGGGTGTGAAATGGCATTCCCCAGAAGCCTTGGAAGATTTATAGCAAACACAGTGAAATAGCGGCATTTTCTTTGCTTGTTTGGTAGGTACAGAATAGATACAACCATCCTTTCCATGTGTAAGGGCTTTTCTTCAGCTTTCTCTCTTTTTTTTTCCAGGCCTTGTTCATGTCAACATAGTGTAACATCTCTCGTATGTTTTGATGGTGCATCTATTGGCAACTCTCGTACTTAGTGAAATGGCAGCTTAGTTAAAGAGTCCTCAGAGAAGTATGAAGACAATGAGTCCTTGGATGGTCCTTGGGACTGTATTCTAGCACTGAGTTAGAGCAGGAACTGTTTCATTACACTGTGCGCTACAGGAACATAGGTACCTATTTTCCTGTGTAAAGAATAGGTGAAAGTACTAATTAATCATTAATTTCATGCCTCTCGAGCATGAAGTTGTCTGACACTCAGAAAGCCAAGGATTTGATTCTGCTCTTCTTTACACCTTGTTTAACTTAATGAAACAGCAATGCTTTTTTTTTTAATATAGAAGAGAGCTTGGAAGAGGCCTTAATAGCTTTCAGATGACTTTAAAGGGAAAGTGATTTTCTTCTAGAATTTAATCAGAAGATATTATAGAGAAACAAGGAAGCTCATGGTTTCTGCTTCAGATCCTGAAGCATGTTGATCTCCAGAACTGCCATCACAATGTGATATAAGTACTTATTTCCTTAACAAGTACAGTGTCCATTCTGTCAGGCAAAGGAAATAGACTTTTTGCTGCTGTGATCAAGTTACAAGCAAACTTCTTGTTTTGTACAAGAGAGTGGTGATTGATGACTCAGGACAATATTATGATGTATGTCATGGAAGTTTACAGTTGGCCTTGACCAATAAATTCTATTTGGTATTTTGGGGTTTGCTCACATTTGATGATTTCTGAGGTCCCACCCAGCATGCAGGATTCAATTCTGCTGCTGGTGGCTGTTACAGCCTGCAAAAGCAGGTGAGATACACGAATACGCAGGGCTTGTGGTGACAGACCACACAGGCAGCAGCAGCAGATATTTTTGCTGGTGTATACTTGTCTTGCCTGATCATGGATTCCTGTCTTCTGCTCTGGTCTCTTGGATGTGATGGCTGGAGTTTTTTTTAGCCAGGAAGAATCAATAATCCAGGTGCAGTCCAGACACCAGGCTCATGCAAAGGAGGAGCGGGCACCATCAGGAGGTTGGGTGATGTTTAGCTACTTCAAATCTTTCAAAAGCAAGCAAAAAGAAAAGTCTTGTCTCAGGTTTCCTCACTGCTTCCATGGAAGAGAGGGGGTGATAACATAGTTACTCTAGAGCATGCTTGAGTCAACCCTTCATAAATCCTGTTCCCCTGGTTGGCATATACTTTGTTCCCAGTGTGTTTCCAGCATTCCTTCTGAAGATGGGAAGGGTGTGCAAGAAAGAGATGCAGGGTGCAAGGCTTCCCTGGTGCTCTGGGCGTATTCTAGTCCGATTGCAATCCCACAGATTTAGGGGTATTTTAGACAGGCGTCATGTCCTTTGTTCCCAGTGTCTAGGATGGAAATGGGACTTCACAATCACAACTTCTGTTTGTATTTTCTCCTTGAACATTTGTGGACGTTGTTTTTTTGTTTTATGTGTTTGGGATTTTTTTGTTTATTTGCTTTTGTTTTGGTTTGTTTTTTTTGTTTGTTTGGTTTTGTGGTTTTCTTTTTGTTTTATTTGTTTTTGTTTTGTTTTGGATTTTTTCCACCCAAGAAAACCAGCTTGTGTTTTCTATATTTATGCCTCCTTGCAGGTGCTTAAGAAACTGGTTGAGTAAATTACAACACTTAACTGAGCTGTTCTCTGGCTGCCACAATCCTCAGAACATGCAAGGTCAGGTCTTCATTGCAGAGGAAACCCACTTAGCAAGGTGCTAATTTAATTCAAATAAAGAGATTACTGATCACAGTAGATTTCTACATCAGGTGAACATGTAATTCAGAATGAATAATTTATTAAAAGTATTTAGCCACCTTACCTGCTCACAGTAAATCCAAGAGTAGTTCAAAATGTTCTTATGTCTATTATTACATGTTTCTGCTATCTCTTGCTCTTAGATTTATGATTTGCTTGCTGAACTATAACTTGGCCAGATCAGTTCAGGAGTGGACAGGTGTCTGAACTCTTCCATCACATGTGTAGACTGAAAATAAAATTTATAAAGGTTTTTTGGTACATTTAATTTTTAATATATATTTTGCATAAGTGCTTAACATCAGCCCATGAAAATTTAATGGAAAGCAAACACAAAATGAATCCTTTAAAAAAATCCATATGTAATAAACAGAGAATTTGTATTATGCATTCTGCCCAAGATTTCCGAACAATTGTATTTTGTGTGTGTATTTATTTATGTATTTATTTATTCTTAATGAGAATGGGAGGAGAAAGGGAATAATGGAAAGAGATTTATGGATTTGAAAAGAAAACTGAAACAGCTTTAATGAAAATAATAATAATAAAATGAAACACATATGAAAAAAAAATATTGAACCCAACCACCCTGATGGCAATTATGTAACTGTCACCACTGATATTGTGGAGCAGGCACTGGGGAAGTTCCAGACTGGACTCGGAGACACATGGGAACCAAATTCAGGAGCTGGATTTGTGAACTGGATTCGTGAACTGGATTCAAGAGCTCATGGATTAGGATCAAAGGCAGAAGAATGGGCAGGGTCCTCCTCAGATGCTGGCCATTGAAGAAGAGAGCTTGACTGTTGTCATTCCTCAGCTTTATACTGAATATGATGCATATGGGATGGAATACCTTGTTGATCAGTTTAGGGTCACCTGTCCTGTCCACTCCTTCCTGCAGGTGTGGCCTCTTACTTTGCAGAACCCCAACGTGGCACACAAGATTTAGCAGTGAGCTTGGTCTCCATAGGAGCAAGTATGAACAAGAGCCTTTCTGCTCAACAATTTTTGGTAATAACTATAAATATCAAGTGTTACCATTACTAGAAGCAGACACTGTCTGCAAAAATATGCCATTAACTTCAGAAAATGCAGTTAGTTTGAAAACGAACTTGGCTCAAAACTAAAAGCACTGAACAGAATTAGTTCTATTCTATTCTAACTCGAAGCAGGACACTTGCACACTTTCTCCCAAGGATTCCTCTTCCCCATTTGGCTCTGACATCCTTCTTCTCTCTAAATGCATGAGTGTCACCCCTCTACTTCCTAAGGAAACCCTGTCTCCTTCAGCAGTTCCCTCCATTTTGTATCATTACAGTCTGCTTGCTGAATTTATCCCCTAGTAGATCACAAACCACTCAGTCTCTTTTTAGCTGAGGCCAGCTCAAACGCTACTTAGAAGCCTTCTTGCCCTGCAGCCCCCAGGTGAGACTCTTTTCATCCCACCACGTGGCAGTCCCTCTTCACCACTCCCAGGATTTTCATATTGTACATGTGCACAGCACACTTAAAACCATCCACTGTTCTGACATATTTTCTAGATTTAAAGCTTGGGAAAACAATCATAAACTCTGCAAATCTATTTTCTTCTCTGTTACTCATTGTCACTGAGTTCAGGAAACCATAACCCTTTCCCAGCAGCTTAGATGGAGTGACCTGAGGAAAAAATGCTATTGTCAGGCAGCAATCTTAAACATGCGTTGATATCACTTGTCTTTTGCTGAAAGCTTTAGAAAAGTAGGACCAAAGATAATGTGGATTGTGTATGCATGAGATTACAGAATCTGCCGTAACCCGGCAGATGTCAAGCACTCTGTTATGTTGTCGCTCCATTTTGTTGACAGCCTGTCTGCTACCAGGACTCTGGAGGGATGGGGTCTGAAGACACTGTGTGTGTCAGTATCACCATAATGTGCCTTGTGGGGGTAATCCAGCCTAGGCCTGCATTCCTGATACAGTGTCTCATTTGTTTGCCACATGTAGTCTACTAATTTGCTACAAGGCAGGGATTCTCTGTCACCAGGTCTGTGGCTGGGGCCTCTGGGTCCATAGAGAAGATTGAAATTAGGGCACCATGAGGTGATACTGCATCCTGCTGTACCTCAGCCATGGTATATAACAAATAGACCTAATTGGAATGTTCCAAACTTTTTGTTTCCAGCAGAACCCCTGTTCTTGTTTTTCCATGTGACCTTCCACGGAAAGGGTTTTTTTTTCTTTAACTAGTGGTAGGGAAACTACTCCTTTGACTTCCCCCCACTCCCCCTTATTTATTTTTTCTCCCATTATTTATTTTAGCTTCTTTATTAGGAATAGCTGTTTGACTATTAATGTTGCTTGTGGTATGACATGTTAATAGCAAAATGAGGAAGACAGCCAGCCTGAGTGGGGTGGAACAAAGATTTGGTGATGATAATGTGGTCTTTGAATGTCTTTTTTAAAAAAAGACTTTAATGAAATGTGTGTGCGTGTGAGAAGGTGAAGCGCAGTACAGTTTAAGTGCTGTCAGATGTTTTACAGCTAGGATACCGTTTTTTTTCTCCTACAAAGGCTGATAAAATACAAGTGCCATTTAGGCATAGGATTTACAGTTGCTTTAGCAAATGCCCTGAAAACATGCGTACCTACAGGGGATAGTAGTTCATGGAGAAAACAAGTTGGTGCTGAGAAGTTCAATTACTCTCCTAAAATATCAATAATGTAGCTGGAAGAAAGAAAAAACAACAGGCCACTTCCTATATTGGATGTATTCTCAAAACGTCTATAAAGGCTTGCTGCCAGCAGCAAGAAAGTAATAACTATAAATGTTGCTCAGTGGGAAGACTTAGTGATAGAGCCCCTCTGTTTGAAATTTTACCGAAGCCCTGTCAACGCAGTGCTAACTTTTATGTTTTTGCATTTTTATTTTTATTATTATTTCTATTATTCTTGGCAGGTGCATGTGTAGGTAGGTGAACTCAGGGTCTCCCTCCTGGCAAGGCTCTCTGTTTTTTCAAGTCACTCAACATAATCCTGCAGTTTCCTAGCCCTGAGCTCTGCTGAAATTCATTTTAAATATAATATTCTTGATGGTCCCTATAGCACTTTTTAAGGTCCTGTTGGAACCTCTTAAAGAAAGCTTAAGCATCAGAGTGAGTAGTATAATTGTGTTCCTTAAACGATTACCAAACTGTTTCTGCAATTCCTTTTAATTGGCAGGTAGGGTTGAATTTAATAATAATGATAATAATAATACATGGTCTAGGCTTCTTGAGGTGAAGTGTTACATGCTTTTTCTTCTTCTTGAGGTACTGGAACCTGCGCCTGGTCTCAGCAGCACAAGATCTCATGCATATGGAGAAAATAGAGAGTATTGTGTGCTTGCGCCATGGCATGTGGGAGCTGACAGAGCTTCTCCATTGCACAGGACAGCCTTTTACTGTAATAGATCCCGAGGAATCTTCTGGGCTCATCTCCAAGGGAGAGAGATTGCTGACCTGAGATGCTGAAACAAATTGGCTGAAAACAGATTGAGGTGAATGAATTGATTTTTTCTTTTTCCAAGAGCTTGAAATGAACAATAGAGTCTTTTTCCCACCTCCTACTTCTTAATTTTTTTTATAACCATTTTCAGCTGAAGGTTTTAAAAATGTTTTTACAGTTATTTTACGTATTTCAAAATAACATTTATTAGCTTAATACCTCTAATTATGCATGATGAGTGAGTCACATGTAGAGTGTGCTCCCACATTTTCTTCAGTTGAATTCATATACATACTTATCTAATTTGGCAACAGTGGCATGGATAGGTGTTAAATGAAATTAATCCTGCTCAGATTAAGCCTCAGAGACAGACCTGTGGTGCAACAAGGCCTTCAAGATTCTGGCCCTTCTAGGTTTTCCCTATTTTTCTATTCCATGGATCATTACTTTAAACAACTCAATCTCAGAAGACAGACATGCACATGGAGGAGGATGGGTGTGAATGCAATCAGGCTTTCAGTTCAGCCAGTGACATTTACTGCTGCTGAATAAATTTATACAACAAGAGCAGTTCTGTTACCTTGGGAGTGAGCACAAGACAGCTGAGAGAGAGGACTGATCTTATGTTAGCATTTAATTTTGGATCAGCAGAGTATTTCTGAAGCAAATCTCCCAGATTTCTGCCTTGCTGTGCTGTGTTTTGCCCCAGGGAATCCATATCCTGGAACAGTTCCAGGACATGGATTCCCAGTTTCCACTGACATTGGGATGGTCAGCCCCTGCTCAGGGATTCTCAGTCCACATGACTGTGCAGACACTTGCCCAGATGAAGCTTCCTATAAACACCTGTAGTGTCGATAATTGTGGAGTCTTCTCCTCAGATTTTTGTGGCACCCTGCAAACTAAAGTAGACAGAGCTTCAGTTCTGTTCAGCCAGTATCACCCTTCATTTGCGTGATGGAGGACCATGACAAATGTGCTGAAGTACTTGCCCTGACATTTAATTATAGTCAGTAGATCTATGTGATACATGTTACTACAGTGTATGGTTGTTGTCAAACATATACAAAGTAGAGATACTTCCTGCTCACAGAGATTGACTTTTTATGTGGTGCTTCTACATGATGGTGGATACACTAATACACCTGAAAAACTCCCCGAGGGAAAACACAGATGAAAAAATAATCTTATTTTCAATTTGGAAAGTGATGTGTTGAAAGTTGTTATTTCAAAGATAGGTTTAGCTCCTGTGGCAGTTTTGTCTTCTGCAGTCATGAGCCACCCACTGCAGCTCAGTCATTTTGATAGCACATGCCTGTTTGTCTGGCCAGATATGAAGGGAAAGGATCTGGTGGATAATATCCTGCCAACTACACCAATTTGTTATGAATGGGTGACTTAGTTTGCTTAAAGAAGCACTGTCAAAGAGATTAGCAAAAGTAGTTTTATTATGATGTAAAAGTTTGACAACAAAATCCAATGGCAAGGTTCACTCTATTACTGTATAGCACAATCATTTGAACAATGATTCTTAACTACCAAGACACAAATCAAAATTACCAAGCCAAAATCAAAGTTACTAAGTCAGAAATCAAAGTTAACATACTACAAGCTTATACATGATAAGCTTATACAAGGGCAAATCATGCTTGACTAACCTGGTGGTGTTCTATGAGAAGGTCACAACATCAATAGACGGGGGAAGAGCAACCAATGTCATTTACCTGGACTTGAGCAAAGCCTTTGACACTGTTCCGCGTGACATTCTGGTCTCCAAGCTGGTGAATTATGGATTTAATGGATGGACAATTCAGTGGATAAAGAACTGACTTGATGGCTGCTCCCAAAGAGTGGTTGTCAATGGGTCCGTATCCAAGTGGACACCAGTGACAAGTGGAGTCCCTCAAGGATCAGTACTGGGACCAGTCTTGTTTAACATCTTCGTCAGCGACATGGACA
>WTSP01011396.1:30054-50230 GCA_025331215.1 Actenoides lindsayi
GAAGCCCCATCCTTGGAAGTTTTTAAGACCAGGCTGGATGGGGCTCTGAGCAACCTGATCTAGTGGGAGGTGTCCCTACCATTGGCAGGGGGATTGGAACTAGATGATCTTTAAGGTCCCTTCCAACCCTGATAATTCTATGATTCTATGATATTGATTGCTTATCAAAGATACGCAGTCAGATGTGTCTCTGCCTTAAGGAGCAACCTTGAGAGGTACCCCAGCTCAGGAGGAGATCATTGCCATGCAACCAGGCTGTTTAGCCAGGAGAGCTCAAAGAAGCTCATTTAGACTGTGATATTTATGGATTAAAGTGATTTGCCTTTGGTCAAATTACATGTGATAAGAAAGGTATGTATGAGGATCTTGTACCCACACCTTTCTTTCTTCCTTGATAAACGACTGTTGAAAAAGCCACACACTGTTCATGTGTTATCATTTGATCAGTATTCCAAGCTCATATGCATCAATGCTCACCATGTCATTCTGCTCCTTTGTGGGTTTTCAGAGAACGGGCTGAAACTAGAGGAGTTCTTGGCCCATTTAGGGTTTAGGCCTTTACCTCCTTCGGAGCCTGAACCAAACTGCTGGTAGTTTGGTTAAGGTGTTGAATGCATCCATCATATGCCCTTTGGATCACGGCTCCAATGCTTCAGTGAAAGCAGCTGTGGCTGGGATGGCACTGAAGGCCCTTCATTTCAGTTTTCCACACCTTGGGTATTGATTTCCTGCTTACTGTCTGGAAAATGAACAGCACGTTTTATGTCACAAGGGAAGTTACAGCTTCTTCAGCTGCACTTTTTTATTGTGAAGTCTTATTGTGTTCATGTGTCATGATAAACACATACACACATATAAAGCCTTCTTTGACTGTAGTACAGTAAGAACTGGAAAAAGATTTTGTAAAGTCCTAATAATTTTATGTAATAGGAAGGGAACAACTATGCTTTCCAGCAATATCTGCTATGTTATCTTTGGAAACTAAGGAACTGTGTGGAGTTCCTTATATTTTTCTATAAATAAAAAAATATATATATTCATTAATCAAGAAACTTTTTTTTTTTTTTTTAAATCTCTGGGAGTACCACCTAGTTTCCTTATGAGGTATTCGAAACTTCTTACCTTATATTGAAAAATATAAGTACTCAGACTGGACAAAAGAAACTTTAAAATGAGAAAATGCACTTGAGGCATAGATTTATGAAAGACAAAGATTAACATTACACTTCTGACAGTGGATTGATTAGATTATATAGAGGGTTGCTTTAAGCAGTCATGCAGGTGATCAGTTGAAATAATTTGCCTTACACATGTTATTCTTTCATTAAAAGGTCAAATAAAATTGTGCTGGAAACCTAGTGGGTACTTTAAATAGCTAGTTACTCAAAATGCCCTTTTGGTAGGCTTACTAAAAAAGAGTCTGGAGTGCAAGTTTTGTTGTATTTTGTCCCATATTCACTTTTATGGTAAAAAAACCTCAAAACCATACCAAAATCCAAAGGCTGTTTTCTCAATGATGCTATTACACTGAGCTTCTTCCTGTTGTTTGCACTCTTTCTAGAAGATGAATATGCCTTCTCAGTAAAAATACAGAAATGTGAGGCTGTGTCCCTAGGTGTGATGCCTTGCTGTTGAAAACAAACCCATCATACAATGGCTTGCAGAAATGGTTCAAGCTTTTTGGGTTTTGGGTTATTTTTTTGTTTGTTTTGGTTTTTTTTTAGAAAAAAAGTACATTTTCTGCCATTATCTACTCTATCAGAAGGCTTTGCTCACTGCTTTGATACTTTTATGATTTCCTGGGTATTCAGCTTAAATTAATTCCCAATTAATTTTATAATCACCTATTAATCACTGTGAACACCATCCTAGAGACTGTACTCCCTTGGAATATATACCCATGAGGTATTTGGAGAGAGAAATACTCTCACTCAGCCTTCATTTTCCCTGACTAAACAAGACAGGTACCTGTAGTTCCTTAGTCTACTAAACTTCTTCCTAACGTAAGATGAACAGCTTCTCCACACCTACTTCAGTTTAGCTTTCTCATCTGTTAGTGGCTGGAGGTGGATGAACTATGCTAGATGTGATATTCTCTGTGCCCTGTACAATGTCATTATCGATTGGAGAATTCATCAATGCAACTACATCACTGAACTGCATGTGCCTTTTTCCTGAAAGATAAACTGTTTTAGTGGCTTGAAGGCATTTGTCAGGAGATTAGCAAACTTGGGTTCTTCTTTTCAGACATTTTGAATTAATGAGAACTGACCAAAACAGTTGCAAATGTGTTACATAAATTCATGAAACATATTAAAATATGCTGGGTATGAAATCTCCTGAATGTTTTCTCTTCACTTGGCTTTTCAGCCTATTCCTGTGGGTGGCACAAGAAGCACAAAAAAACAGGTGAGTTTTCATCCCAACATATTTCATAGGATTTATAGTTAGTAACTCTTGTACTTCTTAGGTAAAAGCAATAAAATAGATACATGAGGGTAAGGGAGTGCATTACTTAAACTAAGAGAGGGTCACTCTGACTTCAAGGTGCTCAGCACCTTTCTGAGCTGTTTGGTATCACACACTGAGAATGTTTAATTCTTCAATGTTGTTTTATATTCAGCAGCATCTACAAGTACAGGCTTGAAGGTATCAGGTTCTGAGCTTTCCCTCCCAAGAGCACTACAGCTGAGGCCAGATGTGTCGGGCATTGTGTGGGAGCTGCAGATCTAACCTGGTGTGTATCCACTGAATGACTGTGTTTTTTGTACTGTGAGTATGGTCTCTGCATCACAGCATGTTCGGGAAGAATTGTGCAAGTATGTGTGGTATTTGACTCTTTCAGTGCCCTTGAAATGATCTTTATTATATTCAGTTCTAAGTTCACAGCTGGGCCTGAAAAAAAGAAAATGAAAAAGATCTAAGTGCTGCAGCTAAGATATTGTCCTGGAGAACACCGTACCATAATGTTTTGTGGGAGGGCATCTGGGGTGTTATATGAAACTTACAATGGACATACAGATGCTCCATCCACTATGACACATCCACATGGTTGCTGTGCTACTGAAAATTTTAAAGGGACAACTTATGTTTGATTCACAGAACTGGTAAAATCAAACCTTGTTGTGACAGAAATCCTTCTGTCACAGGATTTTGTGGAACAAAATCACTTGGGATTTGAATACACTGTATAGGGTTGGGAACATCAGATCCATAGTAAGAGAGGCTGGAAACATCATGACAGGTTTCAGGAGGTCTGGTGGAATCATCTGGGTCTGGGAGGGCTGTAGGTGGGAGAAGTCTCTGTGCTACCCCACACTCTCGCTTGCCCGTGGACTCTGACCTCCTCTTTGAAATAGGAAGGCTATGGGTGCAGGAGAAATACAAAGCAGAAGTTGGCTATTTGGGTTATACCTAATGTGATGTCCAGCAGTCTGCTAGGTCATTTAAAGCCTATTTTGTCTACTATTAGAGAAGACCTTGGATGCTAAGGCAAGCATATATGGCAAAGTCAGTGGAGGAAAAATTGAGAACAGAGCACAGAAGGAAGATTTATTGGTTAGAAGAAGGTCTAATAACAAAATCTCCAGTGTAGGATTTTTCCAACTGACCAAAGTTAGTTCTTCTCTGGGAGATGGCTGTTCTGTGAGAAATAAATTGTCATTTAATCTGGGTAGCTTCTAGCAAAAGCCTGTTGGATTTGGGCAAGTGGCACTTGGAAATGCCTGAGTCCCTGGACTTAATGCTTAGTCCCCAAGTGGGAGCTAAGAGCTGGGAACTGTAATGTGTCCTGTGTGGTCTTCTGTGCTGCACTGAGGATGATTCTGGGAGCCCAAAGATGCACCACTACTGAGATATGAAGTGCCGTTTCAGGGGCATGTGTGTGTATTTAAGTTCCAGATGGGCTGGCCAGGATCTTGAATGATTTACCTCTGAAGGGCTTTGGTTCCAGAACCCAGGTAAGTGGGCCTTGCAGGCTCTATGGAACTTTCAATTAAATTACAGTAGTGTGTGGTGCTGGTGATGTTTGTTCTTCACATTATGCAAGGCCCCAAGATCGACTGATGCAGGTTTCAATTAGATGTGGGAAACTATTGAATACCTAGAATTGGGAAGGAAACAAAAGAAGAAAACATTGAAGAGGAAAAAAACATGTAGAAGTGGAAGTTAGAAGCTCCTGGAAATTCAGAGGTGAAGATTTAAAACCAGAGAAGATTCAACCACTGGTCTTTTCTGTGGCTAAGTCTTAACCCAAGCCAAATAGTCAGGATGTAGTTTTATTTCTGACTGTCACTGATTTTGAAGCATGGGGCATTTAGTACTGTCCAGCTAACTTATGGAGAAGAATTATTCATCTGAGTTATGGAACTGTGAAGAATAATTTACTTCACATGAAAAAAATAAACACAGAAACATAAGAACACAGGAAAAAGGTGGAGACTGAATCTGTAGCTTCAAACTAGTCATAACCATGCAATTCTTAGAGGCTGAAGTCCTGATAAGAGATTAGAATCTGACTGGAAGCTGAGACAAATCCCCAAGGAAAGACCACAGTGAGACTCAGAGTTTGAGCTTGAAAAGCAATGAGAATTTGCCAGCACAGCAAGCTACCTCACCTGTCGGAGGTTTTTGAGCTGTGTTCTGACAATGCCCACGTTGGTACAGCATCCACAAGGCAGTTCTAAGAACCACCAGAAGCAGAAGGCAGATGCAGTTCAAAGTGGGTGTCAGTCAGAAGTATCAGCAGTGTCCCATCACTGCAGGACATTGTCACTCTGGCAAGAGAGACATTATCAGGACCTCCTCACACTCTGCAGGACAGTGCAACAGCCAGGATACACTCACGTGCATCTAGTCCCTGGAGCTAGGGGGCATTTACTAGTCAAGGGAAAATTTTAGCTGAAGGAAGGTCTAGTGGTGGTGTGGTTTTACACATTTCCCTGTGTTTTCTTGGCTCTGTCCAAATCTCCCTCCTTATTCCCAGCCCCAGTCTTACTTTTGGGCTTAATTCTTCAGTGAGAGCCTGAATTTTCCCTAAGAGTTGGGAAACTCACTGTTTTTTGTTGTTTTGATTTGTATGCCTTGAGGTACTCATCACTGTACAGTTCAAATTCTTTCTTGTTTTTTTCCCCTGATGGGAAAAGAGTGACCAGAGGGGTGGAGTGGGACAGCTAGTGGGGCCTACACGGGTGGTGTGTGGAACAGTGACTGGTGTTAGGGAGCCACAGTCACTGGGTGCAATGAGAGGTGTCTCTTCTGCCCCCTGCATCCCCATGAGGTGTTGACAACAGCACCTTTCCCCCGACTGGCTCGGGCTCAGCTTCCCCTGCTTTTCTCTCTCTGGGGGAAGCCCTGCCCCAGGAGGTGGTGAAGAGTGAAGGTTGTGAGTCCTGCTCACTCTGAGGGGGCTGGAAACAGCCAGGAGAGGCTAAGAAGCTGGTAGGAGAGATCAGAAAAAAGAGGTGGCCCAGACTGATTCAGCAGGCAGTCCTGTCCCACAGCACTGGTGTTTTAGTTTACAGCTGCCTTTCCACAAGAAAAAGCCCCAAAGCAGAAAACCATGGCCCCACACTAAATCTTTCCTGGAGAGTCCAGAGGCAGGGTTCTGAGTATTCAGGGGATGCCAGTTTGCAGGATGATGAGGAGAGCGAGCTGGTAGCTTTTCCCAATTTTCATTTTATTCAGGTCCTTGGATGACATGTCCTTGTGCAGTCTCAGAGCACAGAACATTCACATGAGCAGAGCCGCATGCTGTATGCCTCGAGTTGGGTGGTCGTATTAGTACTGCTTTGATGACTGTGCTTCACAGAGTCATAAAGGAAACAGAGGTGAAGTTGCTTTAGGCTGTGCTTTGCCCGTCTCAACTTTGGATTCTGAGTTCGTGTCACTGAGTTGCTTTTATTCCCACTGCAGCAGAAGAGATGTACAGAGATAAAAGTCTTCCAGATGGCGCAGAGAAGAGAAAAGGTGTCACTTGGTAGTTTATGAAAGCTAGCCAAGCAAAGCAGGTCACATAACTATGCAGTACCTTTAGGGAAGAAGGTGCATTTTTTCCCCTTGCTGTTTAGTAAGTGACCCAGTTTGTGGCAGTTTTTAATATCATGTTGCAACTTTTTTTACACAACTAGATGGGAGAAATCAGCAACTTAGTTACAGTAGTCCATAAGAAAAGGTAGTAAGACCTAAAGAGAGACTGACATTTATTTGTTTTTCAAATAGAAGTATGGGGAAATTCTCCCATTAATTTTTTTGCCTTGTCACACTCAGTAAGTGCTATTCCTGAGGACCAGAAGGAAAACATGACACTGAAGCTTTTTCCTATTCTTTGTTAGCACTAGCCACTTTGAGCTCTTCCATATATATTTTTGTAATAAAGAAGAAGAAACTAGTCCAGAAGTGTACAAAAATAAAATTAGCAACAATCCTGCAGACAGAACAAAAGAATAAGGTACAGCACAACCTGCTTGATAGATATATTTGTGATAGGTATGGAAGCCAGACCAGGGAGCTCACAGGCTTCCCAGTCACCATCTTAATTTTAATGTATCTCATTAAAAAATGTATCCTTCATGTGTTCTGTAAAGCCTGCATTATCCATGGATCTTTTTCCCAAAGCTTCTATTTTGAAACCTTTTATAACTCCTTTATTGCATGCAGTACCTGTTTCAGAGTATTATGCTGGCAGATAGCATTGGCTCAGTAGCAGCCTTCATGTACTAGTCAAAACAAGGCTGATGGGAAATATATTTTAGGCCAGAATTGTCTGAAATAGACCACAGGTGAACTGTCGTTGAGCATTACTATACCTGAGGAAATGTGCTGTTTTGAACAGTGAGGAGAGGCTTATCTGGACTTCACAGGTAGGCTGTGACAAACATGACCAGTCTTGCCTGAGGCAAGAGGAGGAGATTTCTGAGTAATCTGCTCCACACCATGTTCTCAAAAATGTGGATGAATCTGCCAGTGTAATGCAAGGAAATTACCTCCAAAATGAGCAGGAGGGACTGAAATACTGTCTCATCAGTGTGCAGCTAGGATGAAATCCAAAATGGGAGAAAGTTTGCAAAAATGCATGCAAAGGGAAAGAATGGAAAGATATAAATACAGAAAAGGAGCAATAGTATGTCCTCAGTGGTCTTTATCTATGTAAATCAAGGTGATTGAGACATTTGCTGGATTGCACATACTGTGTTATGGGCACTGCCATAATTAGTCTCAAGGGAGATCAAAGGAACAGGGATAGGCCTTCAGGTGCATAACAGAAATTAAAAATGTTTGCATTTATTAACAGATTGGTTAAAATCACTCTTTAGTAACACTGCTACATGTATTTAATTAGCAGCAAGACACTGAGAAATAACGGCTCTTTGTTACTACACAGGAGAAATACCTAATGTCCCTCTACTAAAATTGTTCCACTGGTAAAATTGCCAAAAGACAGATTGAACTGTACAATCTCCCTCTTTCCCCTTCATCTGATTCCCTCCAGAGACTGATTTCACTCTTCCCCACGGCCTTGGAGAAAAATGTCTGGTGTGTGGAACGATCCCTGTGCTGAGTGAGCACAGAGTAACACCTTCAGTTCTAGTTTAAATTAGTTCAAGATAGATCTACTCCCAAAAGTCTTAATCCCTAGATAAATCCCCCTCCCCACTCACAGAGTTTCTTATTTCTTAGCTGCTCATTTCTCCTTCCCTCTGTGACAAGCAAAGCATTAAATATAAATCTTTGCTGTGACATCTATTTTTAAAGTAAGTGGAATGGCACTGAATGGAGTAAAAAGCAAAACTGAACAGCATTTCTTGTTGTCTTTCGATTAAGCTCCCCCAACTGTGAATATGCAAATGTCATCAGCATCAGTTTCCCTATATGTGTGCCTGAGAGACAGCAGGTTTGCTTGCAAGTGCTGGTTGCAGACCTGTTGAGCCTTTCCTGCTTGGCAGCCCTGGGCTGGACAACTCTCCACCCCATCTGTCTGCCTGTACCTGAGCTCCCCATAGCCTCTGAGCTTGCACCACCTGTTCTCACTTGGTTGTTGCCATTGTGTCCCTGGATGCAGCGCTGGCTGGTGCAGCTGCCATGGGAGGTGAGACTGTAGGAAGGGCTACCTCAGCGTGGCAGTACCGAGCGCATGGTCCCTCAGTCCCTCAATCCCTCCGTATGTGATGTGGTTCCCCATGATGTTCTGGGAGCTGAAGCATGCCTCTTCCCAGACTATGTGCATTATGAGCTGGCTTGTTCACAGCTTGGTCCCCTCTGGTGACCCATGATAGATGAAGCAAGCAGACATCACTTCTCTCTGCTGTTTCTCAAAAGCATCACCTTTTGTAGCAACACAAGAGTCCCCCAGCTCTGTGATGAACTGAGAAACACCTGTACACTATTTTTCAGGCAGAGGTTTTCCAGGAAGGGATTGCTTCTGTGTTTGATGATGTCTTACATAGTTTTCCTTACCTCTACAGTGCTGGTAGCATGCATATTCATGCCTTATGGCTTCTCTGACATTCCCCCAGAGCTGCCTGTGCTGCATCCTCCACCCTCCCTCAACACTTTCCTTATTCTCATTTCCTTTCTACCAGGCAACATTATTTAAGTATGGTCAGTTCATTTTTGGTGTCTCAATACCTGTTCTTGGTCAGTTCTTTTCTGTTAGAGATCTGCTTCAGAAGGTATGCTTTTTATAACTTACCTTGCTTTTGGCAGTTCCCTGGAGAAGCAAACTCCTCTAGGAGGTGGCTAGATGGCAGGTGTTAATAGGAATAGGAATAACAGGGATAGACAGATAGCTAACAGGAACAGAAGAGATGAGTCTCCGTCAGTCTTTAATTTTCAGCTCACTGTCAGTGCTCAGTGTTTGGCCAGGGTAGAGATAAAATAAACAGAAGAGTAACCAACCCCCTTGCAGTGAAAAAAGTCTGTAGCTTTTTATTAAATACATAAAAGGAATCAACTAGTATTAACAAACTGTTAACATATTGATTCCTCAATCTGTTGTTGGCCCAAGTTATATTTGTATGGATTAAAGGAAGTGTAATGTTGTTGAAAGGAGGTACAATAAATGGGAACAGACCATCAGGAGAAGGTAGGTTGATAGGATTTAAAAAAAAGTCTGGTTTTGCAAATGGAAAAGTTATTTTTTTATTTATTTTGAATCCTCTGTGCCTGTGCAGATTGAGCTTTATTCCTACACTAAAATTTTCCCTTCGTTCTGCTTCCACAAATGTGTAAAATGTGTAAAACCCTGCCTCTCCAGATGGCACAGGCTCTTCAGCTACCAGTTACTACACATCATGTATTATAATTATTCACATCCAGTTCAGTACAAAGCTCCTGTTGTTCCAGAGGTGATAAACCAGAGACTTGGTACCTGTGAATACTGGGATCCAGAGTGCCGGAATGGCTAAATAGCTGGCTGAAAAGTAGATTACTCTTTTCACTACTGGTTTTTCCAGCCACAGTGAATGTAGTGAAGGTCGTGTCATTACGAAGGCTGGGAGAAACAAGAAAAATGCACATTACCTCCCTGCCTCTGTGTGTTCCTTGAAGTCTTAATAACAATTAATAATTGCTTGAGTGTTCAATATAAATAGAAGGTGCCATGTTTACATAATTATTTTTAATTTTTTTTGTGATAAGAAACAGTTTTTAATTTGTAGATGAGTCAGCAGTACTGGTGCCTCAAACGTTCCATGTGAGTAAATATTTAAGAAATATTTTCTCTTGAAATTAAGTTGGTTTTTTTTCTCTGCCCTCTGCCAAGCTAGTAGGTCTGGTGTTTGGCTGGTGCAATCCAAGTCTTGCATCACTGGTGGGATGGGGAGAATTTCAGACTTGTATTCTCCAGCCTGTGAATTTATGGCAGTGTCGCTGATTTGAGGCAAATATTTTCTGGCAACTGAAAAACATCTGTGTGGAAATGTTTATCTTGTGGCTCAGGTAAGTACCTCCACAGAGGGATTTAACTCCAGACAGAGAAACTGTTGTTACCAGCTGCTGAGTGGTGGCTTGGGCTGAGGCAGAGGGAGCTGAGTGGTGCTGAGCAAAAGCAGGGAGTGTGAAGCTGGTGCTGTGGGGAGGGCAGGGAGAATGACGGTGAAGATGGTTATTTCAGAGCTTTATTTATTAAGCAGGTGGCAGAAGCCTCAGGGCTGGGGTGCCACTGGAGCAAAAAGTGTCAAAATCCTCTCTGTTGTATAGTAATTTGGCTATCAGGGCAGTCACCCAGGCAGTCACCTATCCAAGTTCAATTTCTTCTCTGCTTGCGGGGGTTTGAAACCACATCTTCAGGCTTATGCCAGAAGTGTCAGTCATTTAATGACTGGAAAAATATACAGTTTTAAATCCTCTTGCTCAGAGGAGGAGTTGAACTAGCACCTGCTGACATAGTACTTTGCTCTAATGTTCTGGGGACCTCACTTTTATGTTTTCTTTTCTTTCTTTTTTTTCCCAAGGCTGGTCCCCAGGATTCGTAGGGTCCTGTTCATTTGTTTGGTTCTGAGAATAAATATTCTCACACATTGGTAAACAAACATTAAGTTGGTAGCAGAAAAGGAGGGATTACAATCCCTACTTTCTCCCCATTACCTCTCGCCCATATAGGGTGTATTCCAAGTTGTGTGGTGTGATTATGGCTGCACAGGTCTCCTCTGATCCCAATACTACAACCCCTTATGTCCGGAACTATATTTATCACCAGTAAACACTGTGCTTTGTAGAAAGTCTCATCAGATGTGATGTTAAATTAGTTGCAAGCAAAGAATTTTGCTGCTTAATTCCATCCTCTTCTGATTTGCCATGTCCTCTGATCTTCTGGATTGCTGATCAGAATGTCATCCTTTCATTCTCTGGCTAAATCCATATTGCCCATAGATTGGACAAAACATTTGCTTCACAGATGCATTCCTGATTAGAATTGGCCAGGAATTCCCTGACAAGGCATGTCTTTGTTGAACAATGTCAGTTTGTAAAATCTAAATGCTTTACAGATGTGTCTCTTCTTTGACGTACTTTCAGTGAATTACAGGAAGGTTTCTGCTTTTGGGATTTGCTCCAGATTGAATTTTCATGGTTTGAAAGTCCAGCAGACTGCCTTCAGAAAGTGGCTCAGGAGGATGTTATACCCCTTATTCTGGGGAAGGAGCCTCCTTGGCGGGCTCAGATAATGTGATCACAGTCTGCTGAATTCTGTGGAGCCAGAAGTCACGGGGGTTATAACCAGATTTTAAGTTTCAGAGCAGAATTTTCAGAGTCCTGAATAAAGTGATTTTTTTTTTCCTCAAAATTTGAAAAATTCACATTCCTATTGAATATCATGCCTTGGTGGGAGGTGGAAAAACATGTATGTTAAGACCAGGGATATTCCTGAGAGCTTTTCCCAGTTGTGCAAAATCTGGAAATGCAGCTTTAAAAAATTGAATTCCTCAGGCTGAAGAGGAGAATAAATCAGTGTATATTTTTGCGATTGAAAACAAGAAAATAACACAATACCTTAATGTTTTGGGATACAGAACCTTAGGAAAATAAAGCTTTTGTTTATACAAAAGTCAGGCAAAATACAGGAAGCTTATTTAGACTGTGGTAATTCACAGCAGGAATGGCGGCCTTTGGTTCTGTTCAGGAGGGTCTGAAAAGGACAGCAAGTTCAATCTTGACATCCATTAAATCTTTAACCTTTCCTGTTATTCTTAACTGAAGCTGGTGGAAGAGGAAGTGGGAATATTTTAATAGATTTGAAATGTTCTCTTCATGAATTATTTTTCTCTGAGAGGATGAAATGCAGCACTGTATGGACACATTATGTTCTCATGGTCTGCCTCATTTAAAGAAACATTCTTACTAAGCATGGTCACAAATCTTTAAATGGCTTCTTTATTATTTTCCTCTTGTTATTGTGCCTCTGCGGGGTCTACATGGAAGAAAATCAGTAGATCAGCTGAATGCTGCTGCTATTGCAAAGCCTTTGTGTAGATCTGTATGGCAGTATAAATATGAACATTATTTCGCTGAATCCCATCCCTCATTATTTTGGGGCCATTTCCTCAGCAGGGTATCACACAATACTAAGGACAAGTTGGCTTCACAACTACTTGAATGAAGCAGAGAATAAAAGAATATATGCCTCATTGCAGAAAGAAAACCTGCCTAGTCCCAAATAGAAGGAAATCACCAGAAATGCACCTTGTATCTACTTGTCTAAACAGACCTGTTCATGTATCTACAATATGCTTTCCAGTCCTCAGGTTGTCTCTCAGCCCCGCACCCCCTTGTTCTTTTTTTTAATCAGCCCATCATAATAAGCATTCTGGGGATAGATTTTGTTGACTAACTTTTTAAAAACTATCTTATAAATATGCAGTAAGTGTATTTGTGAGAATTCAGAGCTTTACATTCCTAGTTTAAAAGCTCAGTTGGTTTTTAGCTGTATCTCCACCTAAAGCCTGATGGAATCACAGAAGGACACTAAAAAAGAATCCTATAATCCTATTATATTGGAAAAGTCTATTATTGATATAGATTTCAATATATTATCTATATATTGAATCCTTCCATGGAAGGGACCTGACACTTGCCTTGGGAACATCAGAGTAGCTGTAGTTGCCCGACATCCCCCAACTGTGGAGGAGGTATCCTAAGGATGGGGTCAATTTTGAAGTCCGTAGGCTTAACAGATCAAAGGGAGAATACTTTCTTGGTAGAAGGATTTCAAGGATGTCATAGGCCCAGTTAAAAGGATACTGCAGAGGTACAAGCAACTGATCCTGGAACAGCAGGCAACTGATTTCCAACTGCCTACCTCTTTTCTCAATGCTCCTTATCATTTAGCATTCTGCAGGAAATCTACACACTGGTGATTTAGAGTCCTGAGTCGGGCAGGCAAGCTACAATAATGGGATCATAGCTCTGTCATGGCTGAGGCTCCAAATGGCATTTTTCATTTTAATCTTGAAAAAGCTGTCCCTGGAAACAGTAACTTAATCAGAGTCTGCAAACAGACTGATTTTTAACTTTTTTTTCCCCATAAATTGTCTTTGAGGGAATGCTTGCAACAACTTCAACAGAAAATATTATTTTCCTTGATTTAAAAAAAAAAAATAGTTAATATATGAAAATGAAAAAAAAAAAAAAGTAAGATTTTCTTATTGACTCTGCTTTTTTTTTTATTCCTGAAAAAATGAACACTACTGTTCACTGGGAAAAGAGATTATGTAGTGTCTTCTCACGAGTGTAGTGTGACAATTCTGGGAAGGTCAGAATACTTTTTTGCACCTTGTTTTTCCTTATTCCAGTTGAGTATTAACTATCTCTAGTTGCACCAGCCCTATTTTGTATATATTCATTTTCTGTCACCTGCGCTTAAGCCATTAAATGCTTACCATTTTTTACATTATAAGGATTATGAAATCAGGATTGTTAATGCATTTATTTTCAGAAAATACCGCCTCTTCGTATGAATGTATCTTTGTCAATTCCACAGCAGCTGGAATAATTGCTACCAAACAATTAAACACACTCTTAAACAACAGGGTTCAAATAAAAAGAACCAAGAAAAACCATACACACATGCACATATACACAGTCAGAGGCATGCCCCCTCCTCCCCACAATATCTTAGATGTTATAGAATACAACTGAGCATATTACTGATGTCAGTCATGCACAGACATGGTGTCCGTTGTTATAACTTGTTACCTATAGTTAGTAAAGACATTTCTCATATTTTTACAAATGATTCTCAGTTAATATCTCAATCCAAGCAGTAGACTTTCTCTGACACTTGGCAAGCAGGCTGAGCACCATGAGTACAGCAACAGGCAGCAAACATCAGCCTCTCCCCCAAGCTGCCTCAGGAGCTGGAGACTCATAGATGGGATGGCAGGGTAAGGCTGGGTCCAGACACCCACACTCCTTAATTTTGGGGAATTTCTTCACAGACTTGAACTGAGAGGACTGTGTTCTTGCCAACCCCAATGCAAAAGCTATGTGGGCACAATGCTGTGGCTGAGCTTATCCATCTTGAATGAGCGTATTGCCTGTGCTACTGCCATTGCCTGTTCCTCATTTGGAGGTGGCTTGGGTCCAGCTAGCTTAGGAAGCAGGCTTGGTGAGCTAAATTTATTCTTAACAGCCTTTATAAAGGTGCTGCAAGCTGCTGCTCCTCTGGAGAAATTTGGAATAACAGAATATGATATAAGACCTTGAAAATACAACATATACACAGAGGCAGGAGGTGCACTGTTCCTTTAGGCAGTCTCACAAAATAACATGAAGATGCTGGTTTGGAGATTTTTTTGTCTTTTCGTGCTGAGTGGAGCTCCTGAGAACAGGGTGTATTTCAAATGTAGTTAAAGACTTCTTTGTTTGTCATTCCATGTGGAATTCTCCATGATTGCAAGTAGTTTGAAGAAAAACAATACACAGCATTTTTCCTTTGGTGCTGTTACCGATTTAAGTGTTATGTACTACTGTGGCATCCAGTAACAAGAGAAAGGAGGAAGCCATATGAATGTTGCTAGAGCTATTTGAAAATTAATCTCTTCCTGTTGAAATGTTGTGATGAAAGCAAACTGCCAGGGCAGAAACTTGCCAAAAATAAAAAGCTGAAAAATGATAATATTTTGGATTTCTGTAGCATCACTGACAAGAAAAGCCTTCAAGCCAAGAAGCAAATAAACACAACACTCCCCCATCCCTTTGATTTTTGGCAGCCCACCAAAACCCATTTCTTTTCTGTTTAGAGAACAGGTTTTCATTCCTGATGTATTTTCAATTTAAAATGAAAGGGTTTTTTTTTTTTTTTGTTTTGTTTTATTTTGTTTTCCAAAAGGTCTGTTTTGTTAAAAAGCTGTTTTCTGAGGAAAATAATTTCAGCTGAACAGTTTCAACAAGTTTTTATATCTTCTGAACTCAGGCTTCCTGTGTAGTAACACATTGTGCTGTTGGCATACTCCTCTAGCTAACAGCCTATAGCATATTTAGTGTCATCTGTTCCTGTTTCCTCTGCTAAGACATGGGCATTGTGCCTTACACCTTTGTATCCTTGGATCACTGATATTTTTATTGTTTTTAAAAATAAAACCCCACTTGCAGCCTAAACGCTTAACAAAATTTCATTTTGTACTAAACCTTACTCTGGGTTTAATGTAATAATGCAATAAAAGCAATGTGGGTATTGCTGAGCTGGTTGGCTCCTGTTGCAAGGTAGTGAAAATTTTCATTTTCACTGAAGGTCACAGGATAAGGGTACTAAATGCTTGACTTCATTTGCCTGTGCTACAGGTGACTGTGAACATTTGTTTGCATAGTCCTGGTTAAAAATTGATACAGAAACAGAGATACCTAAGTGCAAGCCAAATTTGCTAGCACAAAGGAACCAGGGTAGAACTTGTCAAATTTTCTGTTGGGAAAGGTCAGCAGGAAAATACTACTCCTAAACAGAAACAGGTATAGCTGGGGTAATTATTTATTATAGGGCTGTTTCAGAATTACTCTGCCTTCCCTGTGTTCTTTTGGGTTGGTGACATTTGCACTCCTCTGGCGCTGGGACCTTGTTTGAAGACAAATCTGAAAGAATAAACCTAAAGTTCACAAGGCATGGGATTCATCTAATCAAATACAGCAATTTACACTACACATACATGGTGTTTACTTATCACCATCAGCTCTCTTTGTAGACAGAAATGGAAAGCAAGTATTTCTGTGGTGTGAGCCAAGAAGCTATTTCATGTTATCAGAGGAATTTTTCCTGGAAGTACTGCGGAGAAAGAGCAAGCAAGTTAGAGATGGAAATCTGTGCTGTAGCTTTCATCTCAGGCTCCACGAGATGAATCCAAACTGGAGGATCTTTGCCTGAACTTTGTGCAGAAAAGAAGAAACCTGCTTACTTTGTGCTAGAGTTGCATATGCATGTCTCCTTGCCAGTCATCTCCCAGAACTATCTTCTGGCTCATCCAGGGTAGCGATAAAAGTGTGATAGTTGAGAACACTTAAAAATTGTTTCTAGGACAAGACTTGAGTTTTAAACCCATATGTTCTGGAACCCTGATTATAAGAGTTCTGTAATCTTACTTTCAGTGAAGAGTTTACTATGTCCATAGTTAAAGTTGATCAATGGCAAGGGAGACTCACCATTATTATTTGTCTTCTGATTAGCAGCCGTAACTATCAGGTTGCAGAACAATTTTAACAAAAGAAAATCCTTGTCCCAAAGAGATTACAATAACAATTCAACCTGGATTAAGTTCCTAGGACTCTTCTTGGTTGTTTATGCCACATATAAAAATGCAAAATTGGGCCAAATTAATTTGTATTGTAACCTGAACAATGCTATTTCAGTCTGTATTTCAAATTCATCTCTTCACTGAAATTCTGAGTGGCATCAGAGTGTTACATCTGAGATGACACAGTGCAAAAATATTTGCTAAGGGTCATTTATCCTCAGTGACACTGTGAAAGTGTAAAAGACTAGGAAAAAACCTGAGAAGACTGCTCTGACAAGATGAGGTACAAGATTTGATTATAAACAATTTATTTTATGTTCTATAGATTCTAAGGACAAAGCAGGAATGATACTTTGTCATACAGAATCACAGAATGGTAGGGGTTGGAATGGACCTCTGGAGATTATCTACTCCTACCTCCCTGCTAAAGCAGGCTCATCTAGACTATGTTACACGGGACAGCATCTAGGTGAGTTTTGAAAACCTCCACAGAAGCAGAATCCACAACTGCTCTGGGCAGCCTGTTCCAATGCTCCAACACCCTCACAGTAAAGAATTTTTTCTTTATGTTTAGGTTGAAATTCCTGTGTTCTAGATTTTGCTTCTTGCCCCTTGTCCTATCACTGGGCACAACTGAAAAGAGTCTGGCCCCATCCTCTTGGCCCTCACCCTTTAGATATTTATAAACATTGATAAGATCACCTCTCAGTCTTCTCTAGGCTAAACAGGCCCAGGTCTCTCAGTCTTTCCTTGCAAGAGAGATGTTGAAATTGATCAGATTCCTCTCCATCCAATTCTCCATCCTGTCCAGCACAGCCTTCTGGACCCTCGGATGTTTCCTATGGGGACTTTTCAATCCCTTGCCCCTGTGTCTTGGAATATGGTCCTCTAATATCTCATTTTGTGGGCTGTGATTTGAAAATTTATGTTCAATCTCTTAACACTTTCTGGGAGTTACAGTTGCTTAGACCACAGCTCCCTGCCTGGCCGCCTGCTTATGTACTTCGCTTGGACAGCTCTCTTAAAGGTGTTCAACAATGCTGTTTGTGTGTTTTTCCCGACAAGGTTATTAGAGTTGGTTTGCTTTTCCCATTGAAGTGTGGGGATGAACACAATTGCCAAGAGTAGAAAGCACCTCCTCGGATGTTCAACATGTACCTTGTTTCAATATGTAATATAGAAATAGAACATGTCTTATTTTAAACACAAACTATTCTGATAGGTATTATCTCTTGGTGCCAGCAACCCAGATCTTACTTCAAAGTGGAATTCGTCTGACCTTGCCTCTACTCATCAGTTTCTCTGTTGGAAAGGCTAAAAAGTTGCCCTCTACTAGGTCTGTGCTTTATTTGCCCCTTCAGGCCTAACTCCTTTCTGTTTTCTCTTTTATAAGGTATGTTTTGAGCCCATAAGGCTTATATCACAAACCTTGCTCACAAGACTTTGGTTCTTTTTTCTGTTTGCCCGTGAACATGCTTCACATTACTGTGGACAACTGAACCAGGCCTGGTATTCCCAACTGACCAAATCCCTCTACAGTAGCAAAATGTCTTCTCTGCTGTTTGATAGACTCCATTTTCTATTTCAAGAGCTGAAGCAACACTTCACACTGCTCAATTTGACATCTCACATGTACCATCCCTGGATTCTGTGTTCCTATCCAGTAGGTAGGATCTGCATACCACACTTTGTCATATTTCATGGTATTTGAGCCACTTGGCCATGAAATTGAAATCCTTCTGTAAGGGCAAGCATCTTCCTCATTATTTGCTACTCCACCAATCTCTGTAATCTGCAGACCTTGTTGACAATGACTTTAAATCTTGATATGGATCTATATTTAAAAATTCATCTTAAAAGACCATATAGGTATTACGATTAATGTATGATATATGGGATCACTAACAGCATGTTTTTAAAGATAGCTATAAAACTTAAAAACCCCTGTTTTAAGTCTTAAAAAACCTGCTCTTTTGATGTTGATGGCATAAGTATAAATGGCAAATAAGTTTCTCTACATTTTTCTCAATACACTTTTGGAATAGTTTAATCTGCTATATTAAATGCATATGACTGCAATGAAATTGTTATGATTTATTGAACAGAGTAAAGTTATCCATAATGAAGTATGGTCTGTAAGAAATTGTATGGACATACACAAGGGACTAATAATGAAATGTTGAAACAGGAAAATGTCAGAATAAGAAATTGTTCTTCATGTCTAACTTTCCAATTATATTTGTTCTGTTACTGATTTTTTTACTTAGTTTTCAGTTATTCTTCTGCACTAGTTTATATTGTTAGCAGATGAGTTCTTTCTCCCTTTTTCCTCATGACATTAATGGTCACAGGCATGTCATCAAATAATAAAGTATTTCTTGGAATAAAGCAGAATGGAAAGCATGACCACAAAACATTTGACAGTTAAGTCTAGTCTAACTCCATTCAAGTTGGGAAATGTCTAAATGATTTAATGAAAACCAAAATAAGGTAAAATATTGTGAGATTGTGGAGACCTTTAAATTATAAATCATTAAAAATGACACACTTGAAAGCACTGTAATATTGGGGATAAATAATTCAGGTTACTTCTCAGAAGATTTCAAAAGCCTAAAGCTAACTGGAATATTTTGGAAGACTTTTTGGTTTTCTGTTTGTTTGTTTGTTTTTAATTTAAGTGGAAAGAGATTTTATTCTTAAGTTAAACATGAATATCTTGTACTGTGTTGACACCTCATATTTTTCAACATGTCTTCTTTAGACTCAGGAAATATAATACACACAGAGATGAAAGAAGTGTGAGACTAAGGAAAAAGGTAAACTTGTAAAGAAAAGTGTTCACATCAGAAAAAATAGTGTTTACTGTGCAGTAGTGAAGCTGCATCCTCATCAGAGCAGATGGACTGGGCATTTCCAAGACAGGGAGTAGGTGTATCCTTGGCTATGCTGCGAAACAATGTCTGGAGTAGCCATGTTGAGAATTGAGAAAAGCAATGCAAGAGCTTGAGCAATCACAGAGGAAATCTTGGCTTACACACTTGTCTTCCATAGAGAGCTGTCTTTGTTCCTGAATAGTTCTGTCCAGACTTTGACATCTCCCTAGGGAGAAAATGAACTTGTTTCTGTCTGCAGGATTCCTCTGGGACAGGGAAGATCCAATCATAATCTGCAGATTTTTGATCTGAGGATTTTTCTTTCAGTTGTGTCCCTTTAGATCTCAATAGTCATTATGAAATGTATGCATGGTAACACTGTGAATCTAGAGCTAGAATTTTAAAATGAAATGAAAATATTTTATGGAAATTATCAGTTTTGTTGAAATAGGTACTATGTATTATTAAGGCATACTTTGATTTCATTTTATATGTTTGCATTCTGGAAATATATAGACTAAGGTGAAGTATTCTGGTAATGACTACCATTATTTCCTATATGCTTTTTCAGTGCTCCATTGTGAAAAAGTGAAGATTTTCCACACTTTTGTCCAAAAACTTTGAAATGTAAGAATTTGCAAGGTGCCAAATGTATGTATTTTGAATTTGAATTTCAAGATAGTAAATCCGGAAAATATGTTTTTCCCCAAAAGAAAAAGGGAAAAGGAAGAGATATGGAGACATATACCCTGACTCTGAACCAGAAGGAAAGTAAGCTATCAGTAGAAATATTGTTCACTGTTGCCTGTAATCTCTGTTTTCCATTCACACCACTTTCTTAGCAGACTGGGGCCTATTTTCTATTTGTTGTGAGTAATTCCCATTGTTGAAAATAGACATAATTTGTTGCGTCAAAGAGGAAAATGTTGTTAGAATGTGATTGTAGCTGTTTCTATCCGCTACCCTACTGCCCCCCCCCCCCCCCCCCCCCCCCCGCCCCCCCCCTCCCCGCCCTCCTCGCTCTCCTTGCGTTCGGTCACTGTCGGTTTTTCTCTCTTGTTCTTTTTTCGTTTTTTTTTGTGTTCG
>WTSP01011397.1:0-10512 GCA_025331215.1 Actenoides lindsayi
TACCATCAGGGGGGTTGGGTTCGATACTGGTCTTATATATATATATATTTGTATATATATTTATAATTAATTTCATTTTCATTAAAGCTGTTTTAGTTTCCTTTTCTAATCGCTCAGTCTCTCTCCCTTATTCCCTTTCTCTTTCCCCTTTGTGGAGGGAGGGGGGTTAAAAGAGAACGTCTGTTATAGGTGTAAGGGGCTGCCCTGACCCTAAACCGTGACAAGCCTTTATTCAAGTCCTATTTTCAAAGAGATATTTATGAGGCCTATATTGTCCATGGGCCTTCAGGAAAGAAAAATAAATGAAGCCATTGAAATGAACTTAGGACAACCAATGGTGAGTGTTACTACACCCAGTTTTTAATACAGGTTTCCTATCTGTCCTAAGCATGTAGTCTATGCCTCCACTGCTGTCATGAGGTTGAGAGCTTGTGTTAGGGCTTAGGGCTGATCATTTCTTTCCAGGAACAGTGTCTGAGAAGTAGATCACTAATACACATCCGTAACTGCAGTGATTTTTCACCAGAACCACTCATGATGTGCCTCCTGATTTCTTTTTGTCCTGTTCTGCTTTACAGAATGTTTACCTGATGAAGTGTAATTTTAAAGTGGGAAAAGGTAAATTATATCAGCTTAACCACTGAAATTATCCTTCTGTATCTTTTTAAAAAGAAGGCAGAAGCTGATTCCAAATAATAATTTAGTTCTATTGCAAAATGAAGCCTGTCAAAATCACCTGCTTTCCTTCCTTGGTATCTAAACCCTTTCCCCTGACCACACTGGTCTGATAGGATTTTGGTTCCTTTGAGCTGACTGTTTCTTAGGGGAACCAATACAAAATACTTACTTGTCCTGTTATCTTCCTCAAACACAGATATCACCTGGAACTTGGAATAAATGAAGAGCCTGCCCATGAACTAACAGCTGCAGTAGCATTAGCATGTGTTGGCATAGTGCTGGGCTCAAAGTCTGAGTGTGTGTTATGTGATATAAATAGAATGAGTTGAATTTCTGTGACAGTCCCATGGCTGCTTCTGTTTTAAAAAAAACCCCAAACACAACATCATGCAATTGTCCTAAGGAACAGCTTTCCTAGAGAAGCATTTCCTATGAGATGTATGGTTACTTCTTTTTCATTTCCTATTGTGATGCAATGTTTTTATGCTGAACATAACTACTGATTTGTCCCTGAGCTAGTAAACTGAGGCTTAGCTATGTGCAACTTGCCACCCAAAGAGTTTTGTATATATCACAAATTCTGAATCCAGAGATATAGTTGATGTCATTCAAATCAGCTTTTTAATTTTTCTGTTTTAATATCCAAACATATTCTTACCAAATCTTAGTTAGATACCTGTGTTTCTTTCAAATGAATGGTCAGCTCTTCCTAAGGAAGACTAATTCCTAATAGCAAAACTTATTAAAAATTTGATATTCACCTGTAGATGTCAAATCTCATCAGTGTTTTTGCCAAAGGAAAAAATTAACATATCTGTTCAAATAATATCCGTGTTTCTCCTAGATTCTGTTACTATTCTACTTGTACATCAGCATCCATACTTTGATTTCCAAGTGTAGACTGGTAGGAATTTAACAGGAAAGAATTGTAAAAAAACGTATGAAATCACTGTTGCTTTTTCTTTTCTTACCTGCATTATGCAGGAAAAAGTAGTAGGCAAATAAGTGAAATTCCCATTCACAAAGTTTCTACTTGAAATGACCTTCTAGTCGGAGAGTACTGCATGCATCTGAAAGCAAGCTGGAGAGTATTTCTACTAGAAAATGCATGGCTAAGTTGAATTTTGTTCAGTGTGAGTGAGAGAGAAAGAGCGAAAACAAGCAAATTTTTTAATAACAGTACTGAAGCATTTTACTAGCTCAGTGCGGGAAGAAACAGTTACCTTGATAACATATATTCTGAACAGATACAGACAACTTTTAGATATGTAAGACATTACATTGAGGTCACAACAGCTAATTTCTAACAATGCCTACTGTAGCACAGTAAGATTCCCAAAAGGATGTATTCAGCAGCATTGGTATGATCTTTCTTGATAAAGGAGAGGGTGTGTGAGGGAACTATGCCAACATATCATATTAGGAACATAGAGGAACTCCAAAGTGATTTAGCACATGATCTTATATTTTGTTTTATTTATTTTAAACACAAGAGCAGCTTTCATAATTAATATTGCAGTCTGATTTCATATGGCTTTCTCTAAATATGAGTTCACAAGGTCAATGGCAAACTAAATGATTTACCCTTCAAATGTGGAGGCCCTTTGACTTTTTTTCACTAACAAGTAAAGTCTTGGAGCTATGAAGGAAAATGGCTGCAGTGTCTAGCCACCAACCTTTCTGTGTAAATAAAAACTAGTTAAAAAACCAAAAAAGACCTCATTTACCTGAGATTGAACAGAGCAGTGATGCAAATAAAACAAAGGCATGGAACAATAAAGAATCAGAATCCAAACAATGAACCATGCTTCTCTTTGGTCTTAATTAAGTGCTTCAACATCTGCTTGAGTGCTGAGGGGGAAAGTGTCTGAGACAATGCTTCTCACATCCATACACGAGCCAAAGGTGTCTGTGTCCCATGTTGCCACTTAGCAGTGGGAAGGGAAATGGATGGGCAGAAGGGAGAGGAGAGTGCCTGGTCTTGGATCTGTTCAGCATGGCTTAGGCACTTCAGAGATAATAGAATGAGTTGAGGAGAGCATAGAACTCATGCAAAGTGCATACGTTATATGAGGCAAAATCAAGCAAAACCTGTCCAGTACCTGTGGTGGATGTTGTCTTATGTTTCTTTACTTAAAGAAAAGGAAAATTAAAATGGGAACTAAGAGCTCACACCTGGCTGAACTCTCTGCTGTCCATGGAGGAAGGGCTGCTGTGGGTGTGGAGAGCTGATGTACAGAAGTGATGACATCGCTGGGCTAGGAAACTCCCATAACTAAAAAGACTCAGAACCATTATTAAATAAATAATTTAACAAACCACCTTCCCTTTCCCCCCTGTTCTGTGAGCCTGCCATGAGACCTAACAAACTCAGCACAGAGTTCTTATGGACCTCTTCAGGGTTTGGATCTAGACGTTCACACAACTCAGGACTTCAGCTCACCAAAGGAGTATTTTTAATACTCAGCCTGGCAATAGCACTACCTGCTCATGAAATTTGAGAACAGGCCACTCAAGATCCCAACTCAGATAAGTCATTGAATGGCACAGCTGCTGAGGCACATTATTAGAAAAATAATACCAAACACCTTCCCTTCTCTCTCTGTTTCTTCTCCTTTTTCCTCATCTTCCATGCACATGTGCACACATATGCATATCAAGCTGCCATGGAGACTCTGAAAACCAACAATTTGCAGTACCATTCTGCAAAGAGGGTACTAGGCAGAAATTTCTGATTTTATTTCAGGAACAGTAATTGGCTGGATGAGGAAGTGAGTCTTGTGGGGGCAAGGGAAAGGTCAACAAGCAAGTGGAAGAGAAAGGCCAAAGAAAAGCTGAATGAGTTCATCCTCTTTATTTGTTTGTTCATGTGCAAAGTTCTCCAGCACAAGGCCAGGGGAAAATATAAATGGATTGTTTATTTTAGCAGGGGCACATTTCTGCTGGTTTTACTTATGTATAAGAGGATGCAGGCTACAGAGATTAGTCACATCACTTCAAACGTATTGATATAGGTATGCCAGTGTGATCTGGACTAGAAGATTTCACTACCAGTGACTAATTAAAGCAAAAAGCCAGCCTCTGTCTTATAGCTTTCAGGGACTCTGTGGCAAAGCATCAGGGGGATGCTGCGTTTATGACAGGAGAGTTTTCCTTCTTTCCATTTAGGCTCAAATTACTAGTTGCACAATTTGCATGGGGTGAGTAGGACACTTTCCCTAGAAAACAGTAAATTGGTCAACACTGATATACTACACCAGGCATTGATTCAGAGGTGGTGTTCTGGGTCCTTAAAGTCTTAGCGGGGAGAGATTCATCTCACTCTAAATGAAAGTTAGAGCACAACCCCACTGATGTTACCTTAGAGAGTAAAACCTGTCTTCTCTTTCATCTGGGAAGTCCTTGGCAGCTTGTACTTGAAGGAACATGTCTTTTATGTAGATGCAAACTGAAATAAGTTGCATCTTTATCAGCTGGTTATGATTTGTACATCAGTCAAACTTCCTCAGTCTCCAACTTGGATGTGATAGAAACTTACAGTTGAAGTTATTTGTGAAGAAGCAAGGACTATCATACCTGAATAAGAATTGGATGAGGAGGGCAAAATAAACACGTTTCTCCTCCTTCACAATATTTTTTCCCTGTTATGAGAGATGCTGATAAAAGGCACAGAGTTCACAAGCTCACTGCCTTTACCATGATGCATATTTCTTCTACTTACCTGAAAGGATGATAAATATATTTTTAAATTTTTTTTTCAGGGAAGTACTGGGATTTTTGCCTAGACTCAGTTCCACCAAACAAATGCATCAAAGAAGTTCCTTTGAAGTAAAATCCTTAATTTACATACAAAATGAAGTGTCTGAGATTTCTTTCCTTTTTACTGTCAGTAGAATTTGCTTCCAAATTTTTTCCATGTACTTCAGAAACTTTTATTGTTCCCATGACATGGACAAGCAGTTCTAGTTCTGCTAAGACAAACTCTGTTTCTCTTACGAGATTGTGAGGCTGAGATGCTCTTACAGCAGCAACCACAGAGACACAGACAAATGCAAAAACTCCAGGATAACCTCTTTCAACAACAAGCCAGATACCTGATCATGAGGGTCTGTGTTTAAAATAACCCTGACTATTTATATCTCTCTGTGTATATACTAGCAAGTCAACTTTTCCAGTAGAATTTGGCTTAGCTTATGCAGTTTCTCAATGCCTACAGTGCTATTTTAAGGAGCCCTCTGTTTCTGTGTTAGGCAAAGCAAACAAAAATAATGGTGTGAGAAAGATTTTCTCCCACCCCACTCGCATCAGTTTAGCTCCTGCACAACATGGGAGAACCATCCTCACTTTATGCCTTCATAGTAGGTAGAGACTGAAACCTACATTTTACAGCTGGAGAAGCTGGATGGGGCAGAAAAATAAGTGATCTCTTCAAGGTAATACAGTAATTTAGCATGATACACAGAAGGAATACTCAGGATTTCTGGATCTCCAGGGCCATGGCTAACATTCAGGCCATTACACTCTCCTACACTCCACAGAAAGGGGTGACCAGAACACAGTTGCAACAATATACTGGAAAACAAATGTCCATCTTCTAGACATTGCTGGGAATGAGACAGTTGATTTCTGCACTAGGCAAAAAGAGGAAGGTTAGTTAGTTACTGTACTTGGTCATTGTCTTCAAAGGGGTTGGGAATGTCCTCTACCAGAGAACCATGATCTCTCCTGTTTCAGCTCTCTGTATGGCAACTGTGTGACCAAATCTGCAGTTTCAAGGTAACTGTATGGCTCATTCCCAAAGTAACATGGCTCTTGCTTAGATTCAGAGGTATATAATTTCTACCAGTATCTGAGGGAAGATGACTCACGTCTTCGACACTTCTGAGTCATCAGCTGTATAAATCATGCATTATTTACCTTCCAAATGATCTCTTATTTATGCCAGTGATATAATTAAAACAGAAAAGCTTTACTTCCAGGGAAGAACTGAGATATCCCTTCCAAGCACAGATGTGCTCAACAACAAATGGCTAGTGTGAGACAATCAACAAGAACATTAATAATAATGACTAATAATTATTATAAATAATAATACAAGATAATTAAAGAGGCCATTGTTCACACTTAGTGAACACTCCTTCCTGTTTTGGATGGAAATGCACGTGAGGTTGTTCCTTTTCTATGCTTAATGTACTGTTGCCTTATTTAACATACATAGTGCTATGGCTTATAATAAAAGTTGTGTAGTCTGCAGCTTTTTAATCTTTACATCCATTCAGAGGCATCTACTGGATCTGATTATGTACAAAAAAAGGAATGGATGAGTCTTGCAGTGGAGGGAAGAGAAAGAAGAAGTCAGAAGGGAATGGGAAGCAAAGGGACTTCTAGTGAGCAGTAGAGGGCAAAAGTGGGAGAGAGCTGCATAATATATGGCAAGATTGTAAATCCCCATTGGGCAAAAGAGAAATCCTTTGCAGTAGTGTTTATGCCGATCGGTATGCACCTATTACTTCTTGAATATGTCCTGCAGGGGCCCTGGTAGATATTTGATGACTGTGTCTAGAATGCTTTCTTCTTCCTCCTCCTCCTCCTCCTCACCACAGCCAGGAGGGATTGCCTTCTTTGGGCGAGTGAGACTCCACTCAGCATTAGCTTCCACTGCAGTCTGGGCCTCTGCTTCGTTTTCTTCCTTCTTCTTTATCCCATACTGCAGGGGAGAGATAACACAATGTAGTCACCCACTGAACAGGATGACCAATGAAGCCAGTCATCACACATGCTGCCTCATGCTTTGCAGTATAGAACATGGATATTAATATTCTAATTTTGTTCTTTTACACAGACATCCAAATTATTCATCCTAACAACTTCCCCCTAAGTAAAGCCCAGTGGATGGACAGCTCTCACAATACAAGATGGTCAGATACCCTGAACACTGAGAAACAAGCGCAGGAGAGAATTTGGGCCTATGCAGTTGTAGGTTTAGCAAAGGCAATAAAAGATCTTTGTTAGTAAAATTCTGGGGTAGTATTCTACTGGTTTCGATCCTCCTTTTTTTCTGTTAACAAGTCTGATATTCAAGTCCACCATCCACAATGATTTTGAAATTCCATTTGCAGCTTTTTTTAGTAAAGGTTTATGGACATGGTAAAACTTCATGGAAAATAATTATCAACAAAAGAAAGCAAACAGGACAGGACAGAAAGGCAAACTGCAGTGAAAAAGATAGTTTTAGATATTCTCATGTGGGAGATACCCTACACAACTTCATCCCTGTTCTCTTTGTATAAGTGGGACAGAAAGACCTCTTAGTGAAAATAAACCTTCTTGAGAAATTCTGTATTTGCACACTGAACTCTGGGCTTCTGAGGATAAAGCTGACTCATACTGCCTGAAGAAAAACATCCTTAAGCCTCTGAGTAGAAAGAATACCTGAAATTTGCTATTCCATTAAGAATTAAAGGCATGACACTAAGACTTTACGTATGTAACCAAAATCTCATTTCATGTTTTTATATTCAAAATTTAATAGAGTGAATCAGACTAGGGAGACAAGTGCTGTAGTATTTCAGCTCCCACAGTGACGTGGACTTTCTAACTGCTGGTTTGAAGGCATGTCCAAGAAAAACAACTTCTGAACCACCAACCTTCACCACTCCCCATCATTCAGACATTTCAGTAATTCTCAGGGTATACTGCTATTTCCATAATTGTTTGTATAGATATTTTGCAGATTACAGTGATACATGCTAACAAAAAAAAAACCCTTAAACTCTCACATGGAAATCTATACAAGAGTACTTTAAAGCTACCCTCTTTATTATAGAACCATAGAATTCTACAATGGCTTTTGTTGGAAGGAATCTTTAAGTAATCTAGTCCAACTGCCCTGCAATGAGCAGAGACATCTTCAACAATGAAGATGTTGCTCAGAGACTTGCTCTGTTTATTCACACCAGTTTAAATTTCCCAGACTGTTTCCACATTATTTGACAATAAATGAAGGTTAAACTTTCTTATTTTTGTGATCATCAATACAATCCTGGGAGGTATCCTGTTTCTTGGAGCCCAGCTGTGCTTCAAAGAGACCAGATGTACATTTCAAGGGTGCTTCTAGTTCCCAAGCTTACAGCTGGCAGGAACATTGTTCTGCTCAGTAATTTTCCCTTCCAACCATCCACGTTTATGGTTGCTCACACCTGCCTGTTTCTGCCCTATCAGCTCCTCGGCCACTAGTGACCTCATAAGCACCAGTACAGTTACTTAAAATCAATTAATTTCAGATATATCAGGGAGGCATTTAACCTTTGTGAGTAAGATGAAGGGCATTCAGGTTTGCTGTAGCAGCTATCAGCTTCAAAATTACTTCTCTGTAAAGGTCATTCCTTTACTTCTGCCTAGATTTTAATTAAAGTACCAAATGGAATTAAGATTGCTCTAACATCAGGACAATAAAATAACTAATTTAAACCCTTGCAAAGGACAGCAAAACATTTTTCATAAACCTGAAAAGAACTTTGAAGAGAAAATTAGATATGGTTTCAAAAGCATCAAAGAATTACATTGGTACAAAATACTCAGTATTTTCTAGTATAAATAGTATGGAACTACTGAAAAGACATGAAGTAGATGCTCTTTTCATTATTTTCTCTCTTTTTTTTTTTTTTTTCCCCATAAGAATAGACTAATTCTCTACTAGCAAAGCAAAAAATGCATTGCTGCTGACATGACTTTCTGATTTCAAAGGGCATATGGGTGTGACAAGAACCTCCTAAATATTTCTGAGCAAAGGCAATATTTGTGCTTCCTTTCTCCATCAGCATTAAGATTTAGCATAACAACCTGCAGGGTTGAAATCAGTAACTTCAAAACACCCTAGTTATCTAAATCAATTCTTTCAAGCCAAAATATTCATTAAGGACATTTGTCTTATGACTTTTATGCTTAGTGGATGCCAGTCATGACAGATTTCATGGGAGAAATGTTCAAGACAAATGATATTTTGACACAGTCCCACACAACATCCTGGTCTCTAAATTGAAGACAGGTGGATTTGATGGATGGACTACTTGGTAGATAAGGAATTGGCTGGATGGTCACACTCAAAGAGTTGTGGTCAGCCTGACGTCCAAGTAGAGACCATGATGAGTGGTGTTTCTCAGGGATTGGTACTGGGACCAGTACTGTTTAACATCATTGTTGGTGACATGCAAAGTGGGATCTAGTGCACCCTCAGCAAGTTTGTGAACAACACCAAGCTGTGTGGCGTGGTCAACATGCTGCAGGGAAGGAATGTCATCCAGAGGGACCATGACAGGCTCAAGAGGTGGGCCTGTGTGAACCTCATGAAGTTCAACAAGGACAAGTGCAAGCTCCTGCACCTGGGTCAGGGCAACCCCAAAGCACAAATACAGGCTGGGTGGAGTATGGATTGAGAGTAGTCCTGAGGAGAAAGATGTGGCTGTGCTGCATCAAAAGAAGCATGACCAGCAGGCCGACAGAGGTGATTATGCCCCTCTACTCTACTCTACTCTTGCGAGACCCCTCCTGGAGTACTGCATCCATCTCTGGAGCCCCAACACAAGAAGGATATGGATCTGTTGGATTGGGTTCAAAGGAGTGCCATGAAAATGATCAGAGGGCCGGAGCACCTCTCCTACTAGGACAGGCTGAGAGAGTTGGGGTTGTTCAGCTGGGCAAAAAGAAGCCTTCCAGTATTAAAAGAGAGTCTACAAGAAAGCTGGGGAGGGACTTTTCACAAGGGCTTGTAGTGACTGGATGAGGGCTAATGGCTTCAGACTGGACAAGGGTAGATTTAGATTAGAAATTAGGAAGAAGTTTTTCACTCTGAGGTTGGCAAGACACTGGAACAGGTTTCCCAGGGAAGTTGTGGATGCTCCACCACTGGATATGTTCAAGATCAGGTTGGATGGGACTTTGAGCAACCTGATCTAGTAGGAGGTGTCAGGGGGGTTGGAACTAGATGATCTTTCAGGTCCCTTCCATTCTATGATTCTATGATATCTCCACTCACAGCTGAGGCAAAGAAACCATTTGATCAATTTGTAGTTACAGGGCTGAACACCACAAAGAAAATCCAACATCGGACCAGCAACAACAGCAGGAGGAATGACATACACTGCGAGGCTGCAGTCTGCATGGGTGGCTGACACTCTCCCTTTCCAGTCACAGGTAGATGTCTCTATTACTTTCCCAGTGTAATTTATGTACAGACTTTACCTTCCTTTGACAGCTAGAGGAGAAAAGCAGTAGTGGAGACAAGACAAGTCATAGTACACTCAAGTCCCCTGCATGCTTTCAAATACTCCACCTCAAAATATCAGCTTATGGCAGGTTGACCCTCTAGCTCAAGAATTTGTTAGATAACCATCCAGGCCACAGGCAACTGTGGAACTGTGGAACAAAACCAACCACTTAAGCAATACTGTGTGCTAGGACAGAGGGAAGCTCAAAGATTCTATGAAGGAATTAGTACCGTACTTGTCAGCCTCTGCTGACATGTATCCTCAGGAAACCTCTATTGATTGCCCTCAGAGAATTGCACAGTGCTAGACAGACCTTAGCTCTTAGATGATATGGCCAGTTGTATGGGGCAGCTGGAGAATGAGGCAATACATGGCCTGGAAACAGATTTTTCACTGTAAAAGGGCTGTAAGGAAAACAAGATTCTATTTTTCCAGCTTACTGGCACAAATGCCAAGTACAGAAATTATTTTTTCTTGATTCCTACCTGTAGTGATGCTACAATGTGTAGAAACAAGATATTTCCCCCTAGCACATAGGTAACACCCAAATACAGATCTATTTTGGACA